>JAGFMF010011663.1:4579434-4658062 GCA_019455555.1 Galemys pyrenaicus | reverse complement strand
TCCTGCTGTGCCCGCTGCTCCCCTCAGCAGTGTGCTTCTGTTGATCTGCCTGTTCTGCTCCCAGCTCTCTGTGGTGAATCCTCTCACCCCCCCCCCCACCTCTGGTCTGTGCCCCAGTGCTTGTATGCATAAATAAATAAATCTTTAAAAAAAAAAATAATTATCTCTCAACTTATTTAAAAAATATATACATACATATGTACCTCTTCCCTTTGCTGGATGGGGAAGCAGATTTGAATTCTCTTCCTGCCTACTTGCCAGTTCATTTTTTTCCTCAAAACAAAAAGCAGCTTCATTGCTGAAGTCTAAAATACCTGCTCTCTGGAACTCCCCCACTGCGTGATTCAGCGCTCAGCTCATGCCCTCCTCGGCTCTCTCCTCTGGATGTTATGCAGAGGCGCTTCAGCACCCACTTTGACAATGCTTCCTACATCCTGACTTTGCTCAACTTTCATCTCATTATGTCCAAATCCTAGTCACTGCGGGTGCCGAGATCCCTCCAAACCAAGAGGATATAATTTGCCAAATGGAGATAATGGCTGTGCCTCCCCCTTCTGTAGGAGCCTAACCCTGTAGGGCTGAAGTCCGGGTCTGTAAGTTACTATGCACTTGGCCTCAGGGTATCATTTCCCCCTCTGAATAAAGATTTTTTTAAAAAAGATTTTTATTTATTTATGCACACAAGAGCTGGGGTACAGGCCAGAGGCGTGGGGGTGAGAGACTCATCAGAGACAGAGTGGGGAGCAGAACAGGCGGATCCACTGAAACACACTGCTAGGGGAGCAGCGGGGAGACAGGAGAAGTCTGCTGTGCCCTGTGGGCCAGCTCCCTGGCTGGGACTGCACTCCTGCTGCAGATGCTTCACAGTGCTGATTAACCCCTCACGCCACAGGGCGGCCCCTCACCACCTGAATTTTAGAACATGTGCGTCTGACCCCTAAAGAAACCTACCTGTGCACGGGCCTCCCCAGGCTGCCTCCCCGTAGTCCTGGCAACCAGCAGTCCTCCTGGATTTACCTATTCTGGACACTCCCTGTTCTTTTTAACCTTGCTGATCACCATTACTATAATCACTGTTCATCTCCCAGGCCTGCTGCTGCTAACTGCAGATCGGTCGTAAGCAGCGGTTTCTCAGCACCCTCTCTTCCCGGGCACGCTGCCACAGGCACGACCCCACCCTCCCCAAGTCAGGCTTGCAGAAGCCCAAAGGCACATGACAGACGCTACTGAGAGCAGGGATGTTATCTCTGACAGCCTGTCACCCCCATGAGAGACACGCCAACATGATCTGCAAGCGGGGTGGCGGGAGGGGGCTTCCTTCCTGGAAGGTGGTTCTGGTCCAGCTCCCCCAATCGGGCAGGGAACCAGAGTCCAGGAACAACACTGGCCGACAGGGACAGACAGAAATTTAAAGTGTTCAACTCCAGAAACTCTGGTCTAATTCCAGACCCCATGAAATACGTACTGGCTCAAGTCAAACACAGGGACTAGCTTTCGGCGACAGGGCAGATCTGAAGCCAGGGGCATCTATGCCCGGGAGCCTGCCTGCCAACCACCGTCGTCAGAGCTCACGCAAGGGACACACGGAACTGGGGCAGATGCCGTCACCAGACAGCGAATCCTAGGTGCTCCCCCTGCACGTAACCTCGGCACTGCAGAACCAACACCTGCGCCTCAATTACTTTTGCAGTCGGTCTTACTTCCTCAACAAGCCCTGCACCTCTCAGGAATGCTCCACGTCCACTTACTCTTCTCCGTCCCTTCCTCACAGCATGGAGCACACAGCTGGAAGGACCCGGGCTCGCGGTCTTTGTTGGCTGAGTATAAGAACAGGTCTAAACAGCCACGATCTCTGTTTTTCACTTCACTTCTCAGCACCTACTAGCTTAGAACCCAAAGGAAAAGCGTAAGAATAAGCAGGTACTACCTGGGACCATCTACTTTTAGAAACAGCCCAGGCTGAAGCACAGCCTGTGCGCCACCACCTGGGGCAGGGTGTCCTCAGTGGCAGGGTGTCCTCAGTGGCAGGGTGTCCTCAGTGGCAGGGTGTCCTCAGGTCGGGGCCCCCCGGGAACGAGGAACCAGGGATGGCAGCTCTCTGCTCTGCTGGGCGCGCGGAGCACAAGCTCGCGCTACAGCGGAGAGCGGCTCCCAGTCTAAGCACGGCCGCCGGCTCTCTGCGGTCAGGGCAGGAAACAGGCTCGCCACCCTCTTCAAAGGGCTCCAGCGGCCCTCTACTGCCCCAAACTCCCAGCGAACCTTCCCATCACCAGACCCTATTCTTTACACTGGCCCCACGTACACACAGCAGAACAGCAGCCAAGCTAAGGGCTGAGGGTGCAAAATTACACCCCGAGGGCACCGGGGGCCACAAGGCCCAGACTGTGCCGAGGCTGGCCCTGTGATGGGTCCCACCAGGCAGCCTGCGCGTCCTTGATCCAGACTCCTGCGTCACCGCACGGGAAGGCGCAGGACTGGCCGCGGGTACGCCTACCGAGTCAGCTTGCTAACTTTCATTTTATTTTTTTAAAAGATTTATTTATGCACGTAAGAACTAGGGGACAGGGCAGAGATGTTGGGGGGTGAGAGGATTCACCAGAGACAGAGCACGGAGCAGAACAAGTAGATCGACTGCTGAGGGGAGCAGTGGGGAGACAGGAGAGGTCTGCTGTGCCCTGTGGGTCCCCTCCCTGGCCAGGCAGTGGCTGCAGATGCTTCATAGTGCTGCAACTTAACCCCTTGTGCCACCAGGGAGAACCCCAACTTGCTAACTTTTAATCATGCGTCACAACAGTTTTGTACTAGTAATTGTGCTTTTCTTTAAAAGGAATAAATGCACTTTCCAAAATCTTAAAAAAAAAAAAAAAATACCCCTAGTTACTCCAAACATTAGGCAGTTACTTCTGCTTTAAGGAACAACAGCCTCAGCTAAGGAAGACGTTTCTTCCATCTCCTGAAGACTGGGATTCTATGTGTCTCTTTCCTCAGCCCACTAAGTAAAAACCTCCAATAAGAAAAGTCTCCCTCTCTGCCTGATCACAGAATGTGACTCCCTCACATCTGACAGTCTCAGGGCAGCGTTTCCTTGCTCAGACGCTTGATCTTAACCAGAAGGCCAAGAAGCGATTTTCCCTGCTTTATAGAGCAAGAAAGCATCTCTTTTCTGCAAATCCTAAGCTCACATTCTCCCACTCAGTCAGTTCCAAGACTCACTCACAATAAATTTAGCGGTATGATATGACAAGATTTACATCAAAGACAAATATATGTGAACTGAAAGTTTAGTAATATAATTCAGCGCTCCAAATGAAACTGTTCCATGACCAATATCCAAACTTGGGCTGACATGCTAGGTCTCTTTTAAATTTTGAAAAATAGCCTCAGCTGGGTTTGCTATTTGAGATGTTTTATCGATGGAACTGATGTTCTTAATGTTTTGTTTGGATATACTGTGTGTACATATCAGATATTAACTCCTACCAGCTAAGTCTTTTAATCTTGGTTTTTAAAGTTAAAACTCTCCCCTCACCAGTAAATCTTTCCAGCTACTTCCCACCCCTGCTCCAAAGTAAGCTTAAGTCTCAATATAGTGATCCAGACTTCGTTTCATCCTTCTCCTATCGTGGACTATTTTGGTTTTTCTTACCTATCCCTTCCTGAGGAGATGTTACATGTAAAGGAAGCTGTGAAGAACCTCCAATGCATTTAGCTCTCTGGAAAGCAGAAGCAAGTAGGAGAACTCACACAGGAAGAGTGAGTTAAAACATCAATGAGAAAACAACAAAAACCTCCAAGAAAATCAGACTATCTTGGTAAGTAAGTATCCTCAGATGGTTGTGGCCTCTCCAGAGGTCAGTGAGTCTGGTATGGTGAGTCTCACTTGGGTCTACTGTCTCCAAAGCCACTTTTTTCACTTAGACCACTTCACTCACAGTCCTCAAAAAACACTTCAATATACATGAGACCTATGGCGTTTTGATTCCATCCTTAATACAACCACTGCCACAGCAGGTGACATACATGAACAGGGACCAATGACATACTGTTTTCTTCTCTCATTAATACTCCTACATCCAGTGCACTCCCCGGCAAGCAAGAGATCCACCATACCAAGAACCATGAGGATTACAGGCATACTAACCTTGAATATAAATGTATTAATATAGACACAATGTTCTGCTTTGTTCTGAAGTGGTCACTACTTCATCTTCAGAACAGAAATCCTTTGAATGCACGGAATAGTTATTCTGCATTTCCACAGCACCTGAGAGAGCCTTGTACTGAGACCCAGTTTCTCTTGATGCTCTCTGACAAATCTCTTGCCCTAGGACACATCAGTCTTCTAACTAGAAAATAAATCATTTACGTGTGTGTGTGTTGTACTTTAGCTTCCTCTATAACCTTAATTGTTTAATAGTGCTACATCAGTGGAACAGAAGCAAACTAGTTGGGAAAATATCACTAGAAGGATGTCATCCCTGTATCTTGTGATAACCTAAGTCCACTCAGGGCCCAGTTCCTCTTAAAGAAACACCTGGGGACATGAAGTAGGGTCCTCTGCTGGAAGCTTGCTGTCCAGACGCAAACTCATCAGCGCTGCAAGAATGCGAGGCGGTCAGCAGGCCATGCCCCAGGACGGGGTCTGACAAAGCTGCTTCTCTGCTGAAGGCACCTGCCGTGCCCTACCTCCTACCGGTCTAGGGCCGACCAGAACGCTCACTGTGAGCTGGGTAAGGAAGGTCACTCCCGTGGCCCTCCGCGGTCTGGACCGCACTTCTGCCCCGTCTCCTTTCTCCCCAGCACAGCACACCCGAGAGCAAGGGAGCCCGAGAGCAGAGGGGCCGAAGGGGCGACTGAAAAGCAAGACGCCACAGGGTTTCGACTCGATGCTGAAGGGGATGGGGCCGTCCATTGTGCTCGCGCAGGGCAGGGCGGGCCGCGGCTGCCTCCCCGGAGGGCACCGAGTGCAAAACGGGAACGGGCGCGGAAGCGGGGCGCAAGGAGGCAGGGCCACCGCCGAGGGGACGCGACGCGACGGCGGAGGGGTCGGGATGCGGGGTGAAGGCGAAGGCACCGAGGAGCCCAGCCGGGGGCCGCCCGGCGCCACGGAGGCCGGGCCAGGGCGGGCGGGGAGGTGGGGACGAAAGAGGAAGCGAAAGCGGCCGAGTCCCAGGCTCCGGAGCGAGCCCCCCAAGGCTTCTCGGCGCCCCGCCAAGCTGCCGCAGAGGCCTCCCAGCCCGCCTCCCTGCCCGCCCGCTGACCGAACGAGTTGAGAAAGTCCGCGATTTTCTTGATGCTGCTGGTGATGACCTCGATGTACTCCCGGTTCGCCCAGTCCTGGTGAATCTCCCGCTGGACCGGGTCCTCCTGCCCCGCCATGACTGCCGCTTAAGACAGCGCGTTTGCGCAGGCGCCCGGACCCTCCAGGCCGCCAGTGCGCGTGCGCCGCGGGCCCGCACCCACCCTCAGGCCTCCGCCAATCCCCGGGCAGCGTGCGCGCCTGCGCGGTGTCACGTCCTACGGGTGTTTTCGCTCTCCTCCCACGCGTCTGAAACCGACGTCTCAGCGCCGCCCGAGAGGACGCAGTGCGCACGCGCCGAGCGCTCACCACGCCACCCCCATCCCGGTCCCTGGCAGTTTGGGGCGTTACGGGGCGCGTGGCAGTGCGTCACAGCCCCTCTTAGCTGCTACAAACCGGGGTTGTGGCCCGTGTCTGCAAAGAGATGAGCGTGACCGGTTGAATCACGTTCAATACAACTCATTTCTTAAAATACCTTTCAACACGCAACGTGACGTCCCACGTTGCGTCTATCAAATAATGACCAAAGGGATGAAAACTAATTTTTAACGATAATAGTCATGGCGAAGGGAAATTGATGGGCTCATGAATAGCCGGTCGCACTGTAAACTCCCACAGCCCCTTTAGAAGGAAATTTGTTAATTGGTAACAAAAACCGTAAAAGACTTAACAGTCATTGCAGTAAGAAAATCACTGAAGTGGGGTGTGGATACCGCTTTAGAAAGCAGAGGTGCTCTTCGAGTATTAGCTAATAATAATAAACAGCTACATCTCAACCGTTGGGGTACTGTTATAGCTACTCACGGCAACTGTATGCAGTCGCTTAAATGCTAATTAGGAACACTGCAGTATAACACATGATATATTGAAGGAAAAAAACAAAATACAAATTTTTCTTTAATTGCAATGATGCAAGAGTTATGTTTGCTTGAAGACAAGGAAAATATACCCAAAATGTCTATATCTGGTGGTCAAGGTAGGGAAATTATAGGCAATTTTATTTTTGTTTTTTTTAAAGATTTATTTATGCATACAAGCACTGGGATACAGGCCAGAGGGGTGTGTGTGTGTGAGAGAGAGAATTCACCAGAGTGGGGAACTGCACAGGCAGATCAACAGAAATACACTGCTGAGGGGAGCAGTGGGCGAGGCAGGAGAAGTCTACTGCACCATGTGGGTTTATAGTGCGCGTTGCTTAACCCACTGGCCAACAGGGAGGGCCCACAATTTTATTTTTGTTTCAGGGAATAACAATCTGTGCAGTGAATGCCTTTTTATTTTTTTCAAATGTGATGTGACCAACTGAACAGATTACTTGTAGCAGTAGCTGGGAAGAAACCATTACTAATAGTCTTTTACCCTGGTAGATTTTATGAGCTATAGTAAAATTCTCTCACAAACCTTACAAACACTGTTAGTAGTCAGGAAGGGGGTTTTCATGCCAGAGGAAAAAAACAAGTTCAAGGTCACACGGAGAAGTGGCGGACCTTCACCAGATGACTCTAGATTCCATTAATTTTTACTTTGAAAGGAGGTTCAGGTCTTTATCTGGGCACTCCTATGTATTCATGTAAGTGATTGCTAAAATAATAAACATCAACAAAGTGTCTCCTACGTGACTGTTTAAAGAGTATTTTGCTCATTTTAGATCAATCTGTTTTCCTGTAAATGAAGGGCATCTTAGTTTCCAACCCCAAATTCACCAGGGAGGGGGTCACTTCATCCCGGGCTTTGGCTTCCTTGTCTATAAAGGTAGGATAACAACAGGGGTGGGGAAGCATCGTGTGAGAAAGGGTCAAACAGTCAGTACAGTGCCTGGCCCCTCAAAGCATGCCCTCATGCTGAATTTACATTTTGTTTTTATGCAAAGAGCAGGAAATTAAATACATATATCCAACTTTTTTCTCTAGTGATTTGATTCTTCCCTGACAAATCAGGCTCGATTTTGCTTGAGTCCCTACACACCTGTTCCAGGAGCGCCCCTATAATTCTAAACGACTTAAGTGTCTGAAGCTGTTCTGAAGAATGTTCCTCCATCCTCCTGGAGTTTCTCCCTCCGTGCCTCTTGGGCCTTGCTGTACAGCAGGTCTCCGGTTGGGGTTGCAGTGTGCTAGCTCTTCGTTGTAGGGGTGGTTGCGGTAAAAACGCAGGGCTGCACAGGACAGCTGTGGGGATGCTGCCTGCCATCAAGAAGTGCTCCAGGGGCGCAGACTGCTTCGGTGTAAGGGAACCCAGTCTCTGCTTCGAGTTGATCATACATTTCATGGAACTTGAGGAATCTTGTCAGTGACTCCAGGTACAAAAATTGAATTCTTGTAGGGATGTCAGCTGCACCAAGCATGGTCATTTGAACCTCTGGTATGTGTGCCCTTACACCCCCATTTGCACAGTTCTGGAGATGCACAGCGCGTGCACCACAGCGGTGGTGTGAGCTGCTTTGAAAGCATTCGTTGATCTTCATCAGGGCTCATGTGGCTATTGTCACAGACTCCTTGAACAGGAAGAACAAAGGCTGAGCACTGTATGAGACAGACGGAGCTGACGTTGTAGGTCATCAGTAACGTGCAGCGAGGGAGATGGGGTTTTCTATGTGTGGCAGCCATGGAGCTAGTGTCAAACTTGGAGGTGATGCAAATGTTACCTCTGATAATATAGCCTCAGAAGATGCACAGAGATGTGGTGGACTGTCATAACATGGCCATTTTTTAAAAAAGATTTATTTATGCATGCAAGAGCTGGGGTACAGGCCAGAGGTGCGGGAGTGAGAAGATTCACCAGAGACGGGGGGGGGGGGGGACGGGGACACACACGGACCGGACGGGACAGAACAGGCAGACTGACTTAAGTACACTGCTGAGGGGAGCAGCGGGCGAGGGAGGAGAGGTCTGCTGCACTGTGTGGGTGCCCTCCCTGGCTGGAGATCAAACTCAAGCTGCTGTGCGACACAGGCGTCACAATGTGGCGCTCAACCCACTGCGCCACGGGGGAGGAACATGGCCCTTTTTAACCACGCCATTTTGCTTTGGCAACTGTCACTTCCTTAAAAATCTACAACAAAAACTAGTTTTTGGACCTCCTTGGTGGTGCAGGGGTTAGTCTCAGTGCTATCAAGCTATCACCAGCCACTGCAACATGAGTTTGATCCCCACCAGGGAGGGGACCCACATAGCACAGCAGACCTCTCTTGTCTCCCGCTGCTCCCCTCAGCAGTGTGTTTTAGTCGATCAGCCTGGTCTGCGCCCCACTCTGTCTCTGGGGAATCCTCTCACCCCCCCCACCTCTGGTCTGCACCCCAGCTCTTATATGCATAAATAAATAAATCTTTAAAAAAACTTTTTTCATTTGCTTTTAAAACAATAGTTGTGTCTAAAAGGTTACTGGAGAAAATTCATTAATTAAAATTTATTTACTCTCTGCCTCTCTCCATTTCATGACCCTCCCACAATGTCTCTCCACTCACCTCTCCTTCCACAGCACGTGTGCACACGCACACACACACACACACACAGAGGACATCACGATTCTGGGTGAGTCCCTCAAGACCACCTGACCTTGCACAGCCTGGCCCTGACCCCGCCCAGTCGCTTCCCTTCAGCTTAACTCAAAGAACCAGACGAAAAGAGTGTGTCTTCTTATTTGTGCGTCCCACAGATGGCAAGGGGAGGCCGATTCCAGGTGTATACGGGGAAGGACAGTAGGTCAGGAGGTAACGCCCCCACAAATACTGCTCTGCTGGGCATCACCTCAGGGCGGGGGTCCAGGGCCCTGCTGGTGGGCCTCTTGCTTACCGCGAAGTTGCCTGATCGCTTCCACCAGGCGAAAGGGTCATTTTTCAGCTTTGTGAGTACGGGGCAGTGTAGTCCTTCTTGAGGTTAATAGAAGGAGTTTTCTGGCTCCTTGCTTTGCACGGGTCAGCGTCGGTGGGAACGCGTCTGCTTGCTCTGGGGCGCTCCGGGGCAGCCGTGAAGCCTTCTGGCGGCCTCCCTAGGCCTGCACACCAGGGAGCAGGGCTTAAGGAGCGAGCCCAGCTGTGAGCACAGTCCCAGACCCCACCCGAAGTGGGCGTGTCCACCTGTGGCAGGCACAGGCGTGCTGGGTGGGAAGGGGGCGGGCTTCGAACCTCGCCTCAAGACCCAGTCCCAGGCTCAAGAAGGTGGGGTGGGGAGGGCATCCTGACGCACCTAGAGGGATGCCTCGAGCCCTCCCCGCCTCCGCAAGGCTCGGGCCCCAGTCCCTGGGTCATAAAGGCGGTTGCCAGGCGCCCGGTGGAGAAAAGATGCGGGCCGGGAACAGCAGCCGCCTCTGGAGCATAAGGCCCGCGGAGTTCAGCAGGTGAGCCCCGGCCCGGGGGTGGGACCTGCCAGACGCAGAGCCAGCCTCGGAGACACGCCCTCCTTCCGGCTGGGACCGGGTGGGGAGATGGGGGCGGGGCCGACCTTTGGGGTGGGAGAACCAGGGGCCCCAGTGGGGGGGGGGGCGCTATTAGAGCAGCCCAAACAGACCTTGGCTCACCCCTCCTGGTATGGCTGGCAGAGAAGCTGGGTCAGGGCCTTTGGCCCCTTGGTCCCGCCAGATGTTTAGAGCGGGCATCTGCCAGGGGTGTTTGCCTCGCCCGCCTCCTTTTAGGTGAGGTGGTAAAGGCGCCTGGGGCTAAGGCCGGTCATAGGCTGCAGTTCCCCACCACCCACCCTGCGGGTGCTCCGGGCCACACCTGTGGGCCTCGCTTCTCCGGAGGCAGCCCTGACACCTGAGCACAGAGAAGGACCTAGTAGCAGGAGGAGCTCGGCAGTTAGAGGAAATCCACAAACCTCTAAGAAGCACTGGCAAGGGCAGGCTTCAGCTTACAGCACGACCCTGCAAGTCCTGAACTCCCGGTCTCGGAACCAGGCGAAGTCACCTTCACGGGCAGGCCCTCCTAGGCGGCGCTGGGCGCTGGGCTGGGGCTGCTGCTCTAGCCGGTTGGGAGAAGCAAGGAGGGCAGAGGAATGCACTCGGCCAGTAGACTATCTGCTCTGGGCAACAGGACGGGCAGGTGTCCAGACCCAGCCAGCTGCTCCTGGACGCAGCAGGACGCTTTCTTTAAACCATTCAAACGTAGAATGACCCAAGTTCTACCGGATACACTAGGTTGGTAACATCCTCCCAGCCCTTTCCTTCATCTCAAAGGGGGAGGTGAGAATGGAAGTCTTAACCTCTCCCATACATGGAAACAAAAAACAAACCCAAGGAGGGCAGGAAAGATCTTTTTCAGACGGAAAGCCAGTCCTGTGGGAACTTCCTCCTCCCAGCCTAGTGACCCCTCCAGTGTGGTGCCTGAGGTGCCCCGGGCTCTGAGAGGGGCCCCTTTGTGTCAACAGTTTTTGGCACCAAGAGACTGTCTCATCAGAGTACTGAAGCTGAAGTTTCTTGACAGGAACAGCTGAAGTTCTCAAGTGTAAGGCGCACCAGAACCCCCGGAAGGCATGTACGCTGAGCAGCCCTACCCTGGCCGCAGGGCTGAGGCGGCCTAAGAACCTGCGTTTCTCCCCTGACCTCGTGCTGGAGGTTGTCGTCCCGGGACAGCACTTCGAGAGCCACTGGCACAAGTGTTTGGGAAGGCGTGGCCTCTGCGCTTCGAACAAGTGCTGGGCACCAAGTGGTACCCCGGGAGGGCAGGCCCTCCGTGGCTGCCAACACGGCACGAGCCCTAACGTGTCCATTCTGGACAAATGTGTTTCTCCATTTGCAAAGGGGGAAGCTTCTGCTGCAGGCTAGTACACTGCGCAGCTGCCAGATTGGGTATTTGTTAGCACCGCCCGTTCTAGAATGACGCGCGCACTGGTGGCTGGCAAACCCCATGTCTGCTCCTCTCACCTAGGACTGTCGATGGCAGGATACCAGCTCTGGTCACCGTGGACCCCACTGGACGAGAGCTTCCAATGGCTGCGGCACACGACACCCACACCTTCTTCCAAGCACCCTTTCAGGGCTTCCCCCTGCTTCCCACACACCCCTTCTGACCTTGAGGTGCAGCTGTGCTTTCAAGAGGTCACTCTGGTCCTAGACAACCCGTTCCTGGAAACAGGGGTGAGTCCCAAGTTGCCCTGCCACACCGCCGAGCTCCGCACCGCAAACAACAAGAAGGGGCTGGTCCGGAAGCCCCAGCCCGTCCGCCTCAGCGGCGTGGACTCCGTCTTCGGCAGGGTCATCACAGCACAGCCGCCGAAGTGGACCGGGACCTTCAGGGTCTCGGACAAGTCGGCCTTCTGCAAAGTCATCAGCCGGGAGCACCGGTGGCCCACCGGGCTGAAGGGGCCGCAGATCCAGATGACAGTGACCATGTGCAAGCAGATGCTGCGCTCCATCCTCCTGCTGTACGCGACCTACAAGAAGTGCACCTTCGCCCTGCAGCACTCCAGGTAGAGCCTCCGCCCACCGGCCCCACGCCGCAGCCTTGCCGTGTGCCGGAAGCTGGCGGGAGCCCGTTCATGTGAAGAAACCGTGACCCAGCCCCAGCGGCCGTTTTCCTGGCAAGCGGTGACAATTCAGGAGCCCCTCCCCTCCCTTCCCCTCCAAAAAAGGGCCAGTGGCAGAGCCAGGGAGGACATTTCCATTGTAAAGTTGACCCACCATTTAAAAAAGTCAAATTAGAATTGACATGTACGTGGGATAAAGAACCATTAAATGATAAACCATATAAACCCGAGCCTACTGTGAAATCACTTAGCCTCTAAGATCGCACTGAGTTGGGGCACCAGGGGGCGGCATGGGAAGAGATGATTTCAAGGAGTACAGGAGGTGAAGGGGTCAGTCTGCACGTCGGCCGCGCAGTAATGTAGAAAACCACCTCCCCCAGCTAAGCAGTGGACACCCTGACATCACTGGAGAGGACAAAGTGGGTAGAAGTGTTAACAAATGCTAAGCCGGTACAGCCTGGCAAGAACGTGCTAGCACCCTGACCCTGGAGGCGGGCGCGCCCCGTTCTAGCTGGAGGGCACTCCTAAGGTTTCATTCCTAATACACTACTTTATGTCGTGCGGTTTCAGGCGCAACTAGAATACCGTGGAAATACCGAGACTCAGTCAGCGTGAGTTTATGCCCCCCCCCTTGTGTACATGTCAACCAAGACATTTAAACAGTAGCCACCCATTCCTTTGCTTTCCTGCCTGTCTTAACAAGCGAGTCATCCCTTCTGCAAAAAGATCACAAAGCTCTTCTCATCTCAAGTAACAGGAAACAGGACTGCAATCAAGCTACTGTGTTGACACTAATCTATTATTTCTCTGCACAAACCCCCACTCGGTTCCACCTAATCCCTGAATAACGAAGGAAACCCAGAGAGGAATCAGGCAGCTGAGGCAGAACATCAAAAGACTTTACTGCAGAACTGGCACACGCCTAAATTCTAGGAAAAACCAGTCTCCAAACTAGCTAAAGGCCAGAACCAGGCCGGTGCAGCGGCCGGGCAGGCCCACCTGACCTGTGAGCGAGGCCGCATGGGCCCAGAACCGTCCGGCGACGCCAGACAAAAACCCCCTAGCCAGACATCGGGACCGCCCAAGCGCCACCGTAAGAACAAAGCAGGACGGGCCCAGCGCAGACAGCAGCCGTGAACCCGAACACCAGGTGCCGGGGCTGGGGCGGCAGGGCGCCGGTCAGGCGTCGTCGTCGCTCTCGTCACTCGCTCGCTCCTTTTCGCCATCACTCGCTTCATCGTCCTCGCTGTCCTGAGGGGCAAAGCGTGATTCAGTATCTGGGGTATCTGGGTGGCCCCACGAGCGCCGTGCCGCTCCCACGGGGCGCACATTGTGCTGTCACTGCTCAAACCTGCGGTGAGTTTTAAGCCATCCATTTGAAAAAAGGGGCCCGAGGTTCCCCACTCTTCCTGGCGGGAGCGCTAAGCGCGCGGCCGTGGAGCCAGGCTTCTGATACTGCCTCAGCCGTTCTGCAACTGAGCCAAATCTGTGTGATTTCTAAATAAGCCCGAAACACCACAGATGTCACACAGGAACAAAATGGGGATCCAAGACAGAATACAGTGTTTGCTAAATTAAAAACCCTAGGGGAACTCCCTGGTGGCGCAAGGGTAAGGCTGCAGCACTGTGAAGCATCCGCAGCCACTGCAGCACGAGTTCAATCTTGGCCAGGGAGCTGACCTCTCCTGTCTTCTCCCCGCTGCTCCCCTCAGCAGTGGATTTCAGTCTATTCATCTGTCTGTTCCCTGCTCTGTCTCTGGTGAATCCTCTTACCCCCTGCACCTCTGGCCACTTCTTTTTTTTTTTTTAAAGATTTATTTATTTATGCATACAAGCACTGGGGTACAGGCCAGAGGTGTGGGGGGGTGAGAGGATTCACCAGAGACAGTGGGGAACAGAACAGGCAGATCAACGGAAGTACACTGCTGAGGGGAGTAGCGGGCACGGCAGGAGAGGTCTGCTGCGCCATGTGGGTCCCCTCCCTGGCCGGCAGCAGGGATCGAACTCGTGCTGACTGGCCAGTTCTTATATACATAAATAAATAAATCTTTGAAAAATCCCCTAGGTACCACAGGAATCCAACACAAAATTCTCTCCGGTCTGCAACTCTAGTTTGGGAGTTCTGTTTAGGAGAATACAGTACAAGCCCCAAACCATTAGGATATAGTATTATGTCAAAAGAAAAAAAAAAAAGTGGAAAGCTTGTAATAAAAGAATTTTTCATATTACATGATCTACCCAAACTGCACCGAAAGGCTCCCCAACGGGGCTCTGAAATCTGAGCTTCTCGGGTCCATAACCCACCTGAGTAATACTTCATAACACACGTTTCCCGCGGCTCTCTTCAAGGGTTCAAAGCGCCCACAGCAGCCCGGCGGGGAGCGAGAGCCCTTACCTTCCCCTGGTGCCCAGAGGGGCAGCTTTTGTTCCATGCTCCCGCCTTCGCGTTTCTGCTTTACACTTGGACCCGTTTCCCTTACGATGATTTCAGATAGAATTTAGAGAAAATAGGCAAGTCCGATGGAAAAGAGAGCCCAACTCTCAAGCACGTTCGACCACTTGAGCGAGAAGACTGCACAGGGTTTTCCTTGCCCCACAGAATTCGTGCAAGCCCAGTCTTTCCATCTGTCCTGCTCTGGGAGGACAGAGCCGCACAGACGTGTCTGCCTACGGACACAAGCAGGGGCAGCCTGCACCCCACCAACAGACCGCGAGCAACCACTGGGCCCCACGCGGGCCCCACGCGGTACCTCCTCCGCTTTGCCCCTGGAGACCTGGGACGAGCAGTCATCTTCACTCTCCTCTGCCGCGCTCTCCTGGGAATTCTGGGATATAATCTCTTCGCCCTAAACACGGGTGGGCCGAGACAAATGGTGAGTTATAATGACCACGTCTGGGGTTTCAAGAGGAAAAAGGCACCTCTCAGGCAATATAAAGGAGGAAGGTTCTCTCGCCATTCAAACACGGTCAGACATGGACACCCACCCACGGTCCGGCGTCTAGACACAGGAATGACCAACCGTTTCTGAGACGACCACGGCTCCAGTGTGACACGCACGTCCGTGAAGGCCCGCCGTCACACGCTGCTGTCATACTAGGCTCCACAAGACCTGACTGCAGCAGCTCTTCCAGTGAGTGCCTGAAGTGGCCCTAACATTTCCTGAACACTTAAGGGGAGAGAGCACCAGCACACCCACCACAGATGGCCATAGGCCGAGGGACGGCCCGCTTAAGGCCTGAGAGCAGCAGCTCTGGACAGAAACCTGGGTCACTGAAGTCACTCACGACTTTAGGGAGATTACTGACTCTCTCTGAGCTTCAACCTTCCTGCAGAAACAATGGCATCAACCCCAAAAGGCTATTCTCTGGGGTGCTACTTTCACAGATAAGGTGTAGAACTCAGATATTGTGGGAATGAGTGAGCGGTCTGGACTGTTTCTGGAAAAGGCTTTAACTCCAAAGTTGTCGTATCAGCAACAGGAGATTTCAGACCGCTGAAGGAACTCAGAAATGCTCATTGGTTAGAATTAGTGAGAGAATAATTTCAGGAAAAAAGACTTGGGCTGTGGGGACGACTAAACAAAAGTTTATATGCAGAAATGTTGTTGTAAGTAACAAGGTTGATGGTGCACGTCGAGCTATGGAGAGTGGTGCAGCCTGTGGCAGCGACCCAGAGCAATGTAGCTGACTTTTTTACTGCTCCCCAATGTACGCTAACGTTAAGAGCTCAGCAGCCAGACTTAAAAAGCAGTCCTACTGGGGACCTCCCTGGCGGCACAGGGGTTGAAGACATGCACTGTCAAGTTATTGCCAGCCACTGCGGCAACAGTGACCCACATGGCACAGCAGACCTCTCCTGTCTCCCCAACAGCGGATTTCAGTAGATGGCTTATTCTGCTCCCCACTGTCTCTGGTGACTCCTCTCACCCCTTCCCCACCACACCTCTGGCCTCACCCCAGTTCTTGTGTGCATAAATAAAGCTTAAAAACAAAAAAAGCAGCTCCACGGAGAAAGGGGGAAGCTTCCGTGACAGCCCTCCCGTGCCCGCCGGTGCTCTCGCCAAGAACAGGAGCACGCGTGGCCGCTGTGGGGTCCAGGCTTACCTGTAAGTCCCGGTTTTTGAGGTTGCCCAGCCAGAAAGCCTCCCTGCAGTTGTTGAGGACGAGCATGGCTTTCACTCTGCAAACTAACAGCTCCAGGGTCTTTTTGAGCAAAGGCACGTGTCTGGTGAGTTTTGTGTCCTGGTGAATCTGAGTGGAAACAAGACAGCGAATGCACACTGATTTCATCACACATTCCCGTACAGAAACTTCTGAACTCCTGAGCCTTGTTCGATGAGTAAGAGCATGGGCCCCCGCCAGCACTGGCCCGAGACACGTCCCGTCAAATGGAGTAGTCTGCAGCGTACTCCGAAGAGAATGGGAGCTGTTCCTCAAGCAGAAGAGTGTAGAAGTCGCACCAGCAAGACCTCTAGCTTCTCTCCAAAAGCTCTTATTGGCTAACTACCAACGAACTTATCTCTAGCATTTCTGAGCGAACATGACAGCGACAGAGCACCCCTCAGAGTCCGCGGAAGCCCACTGCTCGGCACGTTCTACAGCTACGCAAGGGACAAAGGGCAGCAGAAACCGGATCAAAGAATCACTTGGTTTGCCAGTGAGTGCAGAACTCCGCGGTTCTGTGTTCTTCGGACAAGTGACGACGACCACCAGGTGCAGGGCTGCAGGTGAGGACAGTCCCAGCACTGACGGCTCGCACAGGCAGACGTGGCCCTGAGGAGCAGCACCTGGAGCCTCTGAAGACGGCTGCCCCCAGCACCGCTCTGAAGGCCCCCGCAGCCCCACACAGCATTCCTCCCAGTGAGGGGGTGCAGTCACACCCACCAGGCATCCGGATCTCACCCAAGAGCTTCGAAAGGAGTCAAACTGCAGGTGCAGAATGCCCCCATCCCGACTGACTAACAGACACAGGCCACGGCAGGAAGACCCGAGGGCAAGGGTTAGAAAGGCAGGACACGGTGTCCACAGAGCTAGCTGCGGACTGCGAGGGAGCGGGCGACGCGGCAACCCCGCTTACCTTGGAATGCCCGCACAGGTGATGGAGCAGCCTTGTGTTCAGTTGGAAGGTTTCCAACAGGCTCAGAACATCCTCCTAAAAGCAAGGACCTCTGTAAGTGCTCGCTTCACCTTAGATGCAGGCATCTTTGTAGCCGCAGGCTCCAGAGGACGAGCCCAGGCTTCAACGTGCACCGGCAGCTCTCCTAGTTCCATGCTCCTGCAGAAGGAGCAGCGCTGGCTCGCGGTCCCCTCCACCAGCCAGCTAAGAACCGAGTGTTGCAAAGCTGAACTTGCTAAAGGCTGATGGTGCAGTAAACTGCCGGCTGTTTGCACCTTATTTCACTACTCTAGCCTGGGTCCCGCTGTGCTGACACACTCAAGAGTATCCATTATGATAGGGAGGAGTTGGAGACACAAATGAGTTATTTTTTAAAAACTGCTCTTCAAAGCAGGATAGCGAGGGCAGAGGAACAGGCAGTTAACACACCAACACACAGGCCCGGGGAATGCAAGAGCAGGTGGCTCGAGCCACAGGGCCCCGCCCTCAGTCCTGGAAGCCTGGAGGCTGGTCTGAACGAGCTGGGCCTGAGTTCAGCTACTCTGGAGCATTTGGGCACATCGGGCAAAAACTACCGTGCACCAGAGTGGAAGAACGGAGGCCAGAACCCTGGCCAGGGGCCCGCCCACACCACCCTCGGTCACCAGGGACAGGTCTGTGAGCGGCTGCAGAGCATCTTCCTCCACGCTGGGCTCTTACCCGGTGCTTTCTAAAACTGAAGTCCAGGAGCGGCATGCACTGCTTGAGGAACGCTTCCACGAAGAGACGCCCGTACTGAGGGGAGAGGACTCGCGGTGGGTTCCCAGCTGCCCATTCCACCCGTAGGCCCCCAGCACGAGGCGGCCCAGCACCACCCACTCAGGGGCTTTCTCATTTTTAGGTTGAAAAAACCACATTGGAAGGGTCCCAAAAGCTAATCTGGAGAACGTAATTTAGTGCACAAACGAAACAGGTCTGCCAATGAAAGCCCAGAACCCGGCTGCCTGACCTTCGTCAGACACAGCCGCGGGCTCAATTTCAGAAAAAGGGCAAAAGGAACAGAGCACAAGGCCAGCTCCCCGGTCCAGCTCACCCCCGAGCGCTACAATCTGTGTAGAGCTGAAGCAGCTCACGACCGACTGGCAAACTAACCCATCACACCAGTCGCTCCCTCCACCCCCAGCGCCCACACTGGCACCAGGCTGGAGTGGGTGACAAGAAGAGAAGCAGAGACGACCAGGGGGAGCACCCCACTTGGAAGGACACTGCAGCGGTGGGAAGACACATTCTGCGAAACGTCCCCCGACCCCTCAGCGCGGGGCCTGCACTGCGCTCACGGGAAAGGAGCTCAAGCCTCACCAGATCCAGCTCCACTGCACGAGCCACCCATGGACCCTGAAAGGACGCACCCACTCCCCGCCCCTGTTGCCAGGGACGGCGTGGAGGGAGAGCGACCGCTAGTCTTCAGTGGCCCGGGCCCACTCCTCCTAGGTCCAAGACTTGACAGAGACTGGCCGCGCTCATCCTCCGACTGTGGGAGGCAGTCACTGTCTTCACTAAACTCAGCACCAACTCTGGAGACGCAGGCTTGTGGGCAAGGTGAGTCTTTGTCTCAGCTGGGGCCTTCTTGAGACACCCACAGAGAAAGAAATATGAAAGAGGGCTCAGTGCCTGTCTCACCTTCAGACACACATGCAGAACAGGACGGCTGTCAAACACCTGCGGAGAGGGAAGAGAAGAACCAAAGCTGAGGTGTGCCGCTGAGCACCCAGCTTCCGCCCCACTGGGTAATTCTGGGTGCTGCAAAGAATTCTACACGGAGGGGGCAGATGTTAAATAACACTGCGGAACAGTGTCATCAGCACAAAGTTCAAGAAAAGAGGGGAGGAAAGAATAAACAGATTCCAATTTTGAGAAGATGGCGCCGCAGAGGGACGAAGTGTGGACCTGGACCTTAAGAACGGCCTAGAGCGGGAAGCAGAGACGGTGGGAGCCGCCCGCAGGAAGCCCGGAGGGGGTGCGGGCACAGAGCGTGCGAGGGAGAAGCACTCCGGGCAGGAGATGCTGGGGCGTACTCACATCGGGGCCCACGCGAGGTGAGACCGTGGGGGTGGCACGCGGAAGGTGCCACTGAGAGCAGCATGTGCTGGGGCGACCAGGAGTGACGTGGCCCAGGGAGAGAAGGGGTTGTCCAGGATGGACGGGGGACAAGGGAAGAAGGTGGGAGCAGGGAGCAGACCCCAAGGAAGGGCGGGAAGAGGGGGAGAGTCCTCCTCAAGTCAGGACCCCTGCTGGTTTCTGCAGTTAGCTGGGAGGATGGGTCAAGGCCTCCAGCCACCTTGATGAGGTTGATGAGGATGCTGAAGTCCCGAACAGCCATGTTCCAGTAGAGGAGCTTCTCTTCGTGAATCTGGGGGCAAAAGGACACAGGCCCTTCTGACCCACAGTCGGTACCTCACTTACCGCACTCCTGCTGCGCACTTCCTGCCTCCACAGCTACTTAGACTGAAGCCACTGTCCACACGTGCAGGCTGTAGTCTGCACGTGCGGAACTTCAGGCCGCCCCAGGGTGTTACTGGGAGATGGAGGTGGTCACTCTTCGTGATTTCCATCCGTAACAACCCCCAGTCACCAGCCCCCCTCGCAGGCGCCCAGGACCACGGCACCTCCAACAGCGCGTTCAGCGCACGCCAGCTCACAGGCACAGACTGCTGGCACGGGAGGCACAGCCAGACACACTGTCCAGAGTTAAGGCCTACAGAGCAGTACTGGCTGCCCTGGGGCAACTGGAGCCCCATCTCCCCTCCAACGAGAGGGGAAGGAAATTAAAACAAGAACTCTTTGAAGAAAAGCCTCGATTTGGTCACTAAGGACAGCTTCAGAGAGAACCCAGACCCACCTCCTGCGGGTCTGCCGCCGTGCCGGCCCGCAGGCCTTTCACTGTCTTCTCCAGCTGAGCCATCATCACACGGAAGAAGACAACGAAGGTGCCCCTGGGAGGAAGACAGTTTGCTGGTCAGAGGACTGTGGGTGGGGGCCAAAGCCACGCCCCGCCCCCCTTCTGCAAGTGTCTCACTGGGGTCCACAGTGGGAGCACAGGGTGGAAAGGGCCCAGAAGTGAACCCGAGAGCTTGTGGAACAAGCGTGTTTCGAGTGTGGAGGAGACGGGGCGGCGGCAAGGAGAGGAGGAAGCAGTGGCGGGAAGGTCGGCGTTTCAGCTCTTGGATCCACATGGCCCCTCCCAAGGCCTCATTTTGCACATGAGGATCACGGGAAGGACCAAATGAGATGATACAGTATAAACTGCGCAGGCCACACGAGTAAGACGACCACAGGACTACGAGACACAAAACCCACTGAGTGGGTGCGTGATCACACACAACATCAACCTTTTCTTTCAAAGACGGTTATCAGGAAAATGGCCACAAGGTGACAGGAAGCAAAGTGGTCAGAGAAGTTTAATGAGCAACATTCACTGACTCTGAAGACTTTCCTGACAGTGCATTTCTCTAAGATGTTTCCCAAGAACCGGCTGAGTCCCTTGGAAAGAGAGCCCGCCTGGAACGAAGCCAGAAGAGAAGAGAGACGGCGTCTGGAAACTGCGATGGTCCCCGTGCTTCCACCTCAGGGGACGAGCCGTAGGACAGAAACGCCTTACCTGGTCAATGTAGGGAACGTGGACGAAGATGTGTCTTTCGAAGAGTTGATCAGTTCTGGGACCCCAATACCCGCGATCTCCTCTATGGCCTTCAGGACACTGTCCGTGTGATCCAGGTAGATGCTACACACACAACCACAGGCACGTCAACACCGGCAAGACTTCTATGCAAGACTCCTTTCTGGAGTTAACTACTAGGTATTAAGCTTTAAAAAAAAAAATAGGGCCTCCCTGTGGCGCACCTGGTTGAGCACCACACTGTGAAGCATCTGCGGCACAGCAGCATGAGTTCGATCCCCAGCCAGGGAGGGGACCCACATGGTGTGGCAGACCTCTCCTGCCTCCCTGCTGCTCCCTTCAGCAGAGTGTTACAGTCGATTGCCTGTTTTGCTCCCCACTCTGCCTCTGGTGAATCCTCTCACCTCTCATGACTCTGGCCTGTACCCCGGCTCTCATATGCATAAATAAATAAATCTTTAAAAATAAATAAATAAAAATTTGGGGGGGGGGGAGGGCTTCCCTGGTGGTGCAGGGGTTGAATACCGCACCTTGGGGCTTCAGTAGCCACAGCAGCACAAGTCCAATCCCCAGCCAGGGAGGGACCCTCAGGGCGCAGCAGACCTCTCCTGCCTCCTGCTGCTCCCCTTAGCAGAGTATTTCCATCGATCTGCCTCTTCTGCTCCCCACTCTCTCTCTGGTCAATCTTCTCAACCCCCCATGCCTCTGGTCTGTACCCCAGCCCTTGTATGCATAAATAAAGTATATATAAGCATGCATATAAATAATAAGCTGCTAACATTTATTTCTAGTAAAATTGCAAAGATCCCAGGTACTCATGAGGAGGTTAAGACAAAGATGTTTCAACTGGAAATAACAGCTGAGCACCCCAGAACGCTGCGTGCGTGAACGGTACGGAAGGCCACAGACAAGGATCTGACTCACTGGCTGACAAGCAGGACAGAGCCAGCCTCCTCTCCTTGCTCTATGACTACTGACAGCATCAAAGAGAACTAAACCCACATACTCCAGCTTCGGTTACTAGTGAACCACTTCCCTGCTACGCAGCGTTATTTCTCAGCCTGACAAGAGGCTGGCTCATGGGAAGCCTGAGCGTCTCACCAGAGCAGAGAGTGGAGCTGGTCACTGAGGGCACCGCAATTCTCCTTCTCCACACTTGGCCACACCCGGCAGAGGAACTGTCGGGCCAAGGATGCTGTTGGAGAAACAACACAAAGATGTCTCACGCATGGAAGGTCAATCTCACTTAGCTTTTCAGGCTACGGGGATGACTAAAAGGTTGTTCTTCTGACGTGACAGACACACCCCTCGTTTAACAGTTTTAAAGCAGCTGGCTAGAGTCCCTACTCCGCTAGTCCTTTACCAGAAACAAATCCATCTGCCTAAGCCCTACCCCGTCTGCTCCTGCCCGAAACACATGAACACACGGCACACACGGAGAGGGAACACTGCCGCGCGGGGAGCGGCCTGCTTCTCCTGGACAAGACAGGAAGCAGCGCCACCTCCGCAGATTCAGGCCAAACCCTCCCCTTTGACTCGGCAGGGAGAATAAAGGCCCGTGCTGTATTTCTGCTCTCTGCTTGTGCTGCCAACCTGGGTCTACAGTCAGCGAGCTGCGGTCCAAGAGCTACGACAAAAGCTGGTCATAGAAAAAGATGAGGGAAGGGATCAGGGCTTGCTTTATGCTCAGTTCTGCTTTCTCCCTTCTCTCTCATTTTACTAACTTCCTTGTTAAGCCTCCTTTTATCAAAAGGCTCATCTAATTAAAAAAAAAAAAAGGCACGAATAAACATAAGCCACACAGAGAATTATCTAGTCAACTGAAATAACCAAAATCAGTATAAGGAATAGCAGCAGAGATCAGCCGTAGCGCCTTCCAGGAAAACGACCTTCTCAGACATCCCATGAAATGGGAATTTACTTGTAAAATACAAAGGTCCTACAAAAGTCAAGTTTCTAAGCTTGAGTTTTTAATCATTTTCATGGGGGAAAAAAAAAAATCAGAGGTTCTAGGCTAATCACCAATTTTTCCTTTGTTCTGAGCAGGAGCTGTAGATTTCTCCAGAATGACCATGAGAAGTCTGATGAGATACAGAGCGCACTGGAAACTGGGGATGCTGTGACAGAAATTCTGTAAGTAATGGAAGCTCTGGCTGTAAGGAGACAAGAAATGAAAAGCAACAGTGTTACAGAAATGTCCAAATCCATGAACCAAGTTCACTTCAGAGCTCAATGGTGTCTTCTCTGTGCTCTCCCTCTTTCCATTTTCCTTGTGAACAAACCTTCTATTAACTGCCACATACACCCCCCCCAAAAAAAATTTTATGGTCTAGTTTTCAACACTTCAGTAGCAAAGTTCCTTCCTGTTCTTGTTAGAGAAGTGTAACTTTGTCTGCAGAAAGTCAGGGCAGAACAGAGCCCAGGGGAGAGAAGCCTGGCCTTGAAGGTATCACAAACTCCAAGAAACCCAAATACCGGTCCAGGGCATGCCTACCTGTGCAACCTTGGCAAATCAATTTGACCTTTAAGGCCTTAAGCAACATGCTGAGTTTTAATTCTGGGTACAGAGACAATGTGAAAAGAATGCAATATAAGGCAGAGAAAGCAGGGCTTATGATAAATGCCCCAGATACGGCCATAGTAGTTGTACCGCTGAAGTAATGGGGAACGGGGTTGGGAGAAGGGGAGGGCTAGGGAGGGGGTGTCACAATGTATCCAAAATTGTATTGAAATAAAACTAGAGTGAGCCCCTGACTGCTTGGTGGGCAGGAAATGAACAAACTAATTGCACTGTATTGAAAATGCAGTAAGGCCCCGCCCTGTGGGCAGCATGGTAAGTTCTGATTACGCATCCAGAGATGCCTAGGCCGTTGGGAGGCAGAAAGACTAAGTCACTCTGACTGAAGCTGAGGAAGGTGACCGTGGCCATGATGCTCAGGACCTTCTCTTCTCCCTCCTCCACGGCCCCGCCTCAGCCAGGCCCCCTTCTCCAGACGGGGCGGCTAGGGGCCATCAGTGACGGCTAGCTGCAGCTAGTGGTCAGCCCCAACAGAGACCATGCAGGATCCGGGACCAGTCAGGCTGACTGAAGCTGGCCGGAGCTGTCTCTGCCAGTGGGAAAGGCAACTCCCAGGGTGGTGGTCGGCCCATGGTGACCTATCAATGGTGATTCAACAGCTTCTACTGCGTCAGGATCTTACCTGAATACACAGATGAGAAAGCTCCTATCTGCGAAAGAGGAGTTGAAGCTATCAGCTCCTCACAGCTACTGAGAGACACTTGAGCTGTTCCCCTGAAACCTGGCTTGTCCGCTCCCCAGGACACACCGAGCCATGTGGTCTGACGCACCTGAGCAGTTCCTCCAGTGCTTGGTCAGGCTCTGCCTGCTTCAGTCGGTTAGTAAAGACCTCGAGGGCTGAGTAGAGCAAATTTTGATTTTCAGGTAGGAAAAATCCATTCCTAAGGGGAAGCCAAGATAAGACAGCTCAGCTGCAGTGGAGCACATGGGCACATGAGGGTATCACACCAGCAAGCCAAGAGGAGAACTCAGGCGCCGACTGTCCTCAAGCACCAAGTGCGGCCACAGCTCTGAACGTCAGACTAGAAGACAAAGCCCGCCCGCGAGTTCCCTTGGGTAAGGATGCCAGTCCAAGGAAGAGCACGTGTGAAGCCTTCTAGAAGAGAGCTAGATAGAGCACTGAATTTAACATGGCTGGGACACAAAGTGCAAGACAACGAGGGAAATAAATGTAACCAGATAATAAATGCCTGAGACACTAGTTAAGAGTTTATATTCAAAAATCTAAAGGCAACTAGAAACCAAAGTAGGGACAGAAGACCCATTTAATGTCAGGAAAAATCACTCTGACTGCTTAGTGGGACTGAGGAGGGACTGAGGAAGGGCAACTGGCGGTGGACAGGCCACGATGAGAGTACGCTAGTCCAGGAGAGCATATGGAAGCAGTGGAGAAGGCAAGCAACAGGTAGCTTTATTATCTAGAAGACAACGTCTAGATGTTATGTAGTAGATGAACGCAATGGATTTGGCCATCAGGTATGAGAGAAGTTACAGATTGAGTAACTTACTGATTTCTGACTCAGACATGGCGGTACCATTTACCTAGGCAGGCAGTGCTGAAGAAGCAGCGGTAACAACAATATCTGATTTGGATGTGACGGCTGAGATGCCAAGTGGGCTGACAGAAATGCCTGTAGCTCAGAGCACAGAGTTAGTACAAGGTTGGGCGAGAGCAGGAAAACCATGAGAACATGGGGGGGACGGGACTAGCACCAAGGAACAAAAGCATTTAAGGGCTGCACCTCCCTCATTCGACTTTTGTGCATGCTGTGCCTTCCACACCCTTTAGCTCCCTCAGGGCCAGGCACCCTTCCAGAGCCTGAGGAGGTTCCACTGCTGCCACAGGGACTTACCTGAAAACCAGAGTCCACATTACAGTCAGTTCTTCATCATGCAGTCTGGAATTCATCTACAACTTACGCACTAACAACTGTTAAAGCGACAGTCTCCCTGGCGCTATTAAAGAAAGCTTACTACACAGCAAGCCGAGTAAGACACAAATGGCCAGATTGCTTACGAGTTAGTCAAATGACAAGTCACCTAAGAAGCCAGAGGATTTAATAAAAACAGCTTAAGACACAGAGGGGACAAGATTGAACAGAGAAGGCAGGCCAAAACACTCCAGAAAGACCACATCATATTACACAAGCTTCCGGAAGAGCCTTTTCCTTCTTTTCCATACTTTCAGAGCCCAGGGACCGTCCAGTGAAAAAAGTACACACTCAAGTGTCTCTCTCACGCTTGCCAGTACTCACCAAGCAAAAAGCCCATGGAAAATCTGCAGCAGCCTCTGGTAGCACGAAGACATTATGTGGTACTCCTCAGCTTGCGTTTCCGGCCCGTCGACTAAACCAGGGTTCTCAGCGGCTAAGCACTAAAATGAAAACATGATGGGGGCCAGCTGTGGAACCTCTGATTTTTCAGGGCAGTTCCCCTAATACAGGCTCTTGCCTCACGGCAGTTAGGTGGCCCATCAAAAACAGCAACTGCCCTCACACCCCTGCGACATCTTCTCCCTCAGAAGTGAAGTCTCCTCCAGCAGAGTGACGCCTAAGTCCCCGTCGCGAAGGGAGCGCCTCACCTGAAAGTAGTTGTGCGTGTTCTCCAGGTGGCTGCACATGGGGGTGAGCAGCTGCACGACGCTGTGCGCGACCTCCCGGGCTGACCTCTGGTGCAGATGCGAGAACCCGGCGTTCCGGTTCCCTTTACCCTGAGACAAGCTCGGAGTTACTGAGGAGCAAACTGCTGGAGAACTGCTCTGAAGTCAGGAGTTCACTGTGGAATTTAGTCAAACCCAGGTCACCAGCTAGGAGCAGAGAGAAATTAGCCGCCTGCCTAAGAACGCATCCTGACGGAGCGGCAAAAAACATCCTGATCCACCTCCAAGGAACCAGAAGGCTGGCTTTGGCACAGTGTGAACGGAGTC
Source organism: Galemys pyrenaicus (assembly GCA_019455555.1). Taxonomy (NCBI): domain Eukaryota; kingdom Metazoa; phylum Chordata; class Mammalia; order Eulipotyphla; family Talpidae; genus Galemys; species Galemys pyrenaicus. The sequence continues at coordinate 4,632,033 of JAGFMF010011663.1, read as the reverse complement.
TGACTGCGAGGTCGAGACATAATTTTTAAGACAAAGCTCACACACATAAAAGAAATCAGTTAGGCTGGTAAGTCTAGAGCAAATAGAACAAAAAAAGATTCTAGAAACTGGGTATACTGCTCATAAGCTGAAGGCTCAGATTTTCAGTTTGCTGTTTGTACCAACCAGCTTTAGCAGAGGCTACATGCGCTCACACCGTAAACCCTCAGTCAAGGTCTGGGTCTCCTATGGTCAGCCAGCTACCACCGAGACATGGCTGCACGGCCTGAGATGGGAGACTGTTACGACCGAAACCCAAGCAAAGAACAGGATTCAGGAACAGTCAGGGCATTTTGGTGGCTTGTTTCAGAGTTCCTTTCAAAAGCAAGGTGAACAGGTCTGACACCAGGGCTACCATGCGTAAGCCAAACACAGTATCAAAGAAACTGACAGCCTAGCTAGCCCTGCTAGGCCCTGTTTAAATCCAGTAAGACCACGTCCTAGGGTTTTGGCCATACTAACCTTAAAGAAGGAGAATCTCTGCGCCACATGAGGCATCAGCATATTCTCTAGTTTCCGGGACAGATCTTCCAGCAAGAAAAGCAGCTCAGGGGGTTGAAGCTGTACAACTTCAGTGGCCTGTCAGAGGAAGGAAGTGGAGTAACTGCAAGCATGTCCCAGCCAATTTTTTGAGGGGCATATTTCATGTGTGTTCTTCCCAAAAGGCAAAGAACCTGACCTTAGCAAAGAAGGAAAATTTTCTCCCATCTGATTTTTAAGTTTGCTTGTTCATTTATTTATTTATTTGTTTGTTTGTTTGTTTCTTTGTAGCAGAACTGGGGTATGGGCCAGAGGTGCACGGTTGAGAGGATTCACCAGACGGAGTGGGGAGCAGCGGGCCGGACAGGAGAAGTCTGCTGTGCCCTATCTGGGTTAGCTTCCTGGCTGGGGAATCAAATTCAGGCCACGGTGGGGCCACCATGAGGCCACCTTGATGGCAGCGCAGAAACTTAACCCCGACGCCACCAGGGAGGCCCTCTCCCATCTGATTTAAATGGCTGTTGTGCTGTGTTAACAAATGAAAAAAATCAAACTCCCCAACGTGAAGGAAAACGTTCAATTATTAAAAGAGTCCAAGGCAGTTATCTCCACAGACACAGCTCTCCTTGGGAGTAAATGACTGTACATCTTTCAGCTGCGGACCTCGGGTGCATTTCCTGAATCACCAGCAATGAGAAATGACCAGTTCGCGGTCATGTACTTTGGTCTGTTCATTAATCCTCTCATATTTTCTTTCCCCCAGTGTTCTGCTCCTACTACAGGAGCAGATGACTATAAAATTACTATGCTGTATCAGAAGCCGAATGAGCCAAACACACTCTCACTTTAAATTGTTCACTCAATAAACACCTATGGAAAATCTCAAGTATAAGCTGATGTAGAAAGATCAGGGAAAATAATACTGTCTTTATTCTGAAGCTTATGTTCTTGTAAAAATCTACAAAAATCCATGCTATCAATTTTCTCCCTACAAATTTTAATTTTCCTACTATTTTTTACCAACTCTGGGTAAATTCTGTAAAAAAGTTACTTTTGGTGACACTGTCCCCTGCGTCCCCCTTCAGTGAAGTCGCAGTCGGTCCTCGGTCTCGCGGACCGTCGCTTAGACCGCTGGCGTGGCACTGCAGCCGGGCTGGCTACTGGGTAGGTTACGGCTACCTGGGGCAGAGACCGTGCTGCACGCTCGACAAAGCAAGCCAAACAGGCCTCAGAGGCAGTGGACGGCAAACAAGTAGGAAGAAGTGAAAGCAGCACTGGCCTCTATGAGCCGAAACAGTGCTGTTCTGCAAAAGTAATCTAAGTATTACCGTAGGCGGCGCCTACGGTAGCAGTTACATCATTAGCATGCCCAGAAACAAGGTGCTGAACTCTGGAATCAGCCGTATGCACACCCCGGTGATAAGGATGGTTATTCCTCAGCACTCTCACACGCAAAGGCTTTGGAATCCAATCTGTCTGCATGTCACAGTGCTGTCTTGGAGTAAGAACAGAACTGAGGGACTTTCTGAAAGATCAGTCCTGCGCTGATCGCAGCGCGTCACTTACCTCAGTGTGCATTTCGGTATTTAAGATGAACTTGGTCACAAGCCCACAATGCAGAATGGAGAAGACCTCGATGTCCAGCTCTCGGAAAAAAACGTGGTAATTCTGCAGTGACACGACTGTCTTGTCCTCTCGCCCTTTGCAGTCCTGGGGGAAAGCGAATACACAAGGCTTCCAGAGTAACCTAATTTCCGAAGTGTTTCGCGAGTCTGCGTGCCCCTCAACGAGGGCCGAGCTAATCTCGGATCATCCCAGTTTCAGTCAAGATGCTGCCGAAGTGCGTCCTAACTTCAACTTTTCTGAAAAGACTTTTACTTGTTTACACATATAAGAGCTGGGCGCAGCCAGAGGCGTGGGGGTGAGAGCAGTCACCAGAGACAGAGCGGGGAGTAGAACAGGCAGACCTTAGCAGTGGTGCAGCAGGAGAGACAGGAGAGGTCTGCTGCACTGTGTGAGTAGCAGTGGCTGATGATAGCTTGACAGCACTAAGATTATAACCCCTGCACCACCAGGGAGGCTCCTAACTAAATCTAATTTTACTGAGGATTACAAAGTACAATTATGTATTCATTTTAATGCAAAAAGTTACAATTTCACAGTATTACTCATTTCCTTTCCCTGAAGTCCCTAATATACCTGAGACAGAGCAGCTAATTAACACGAGGCAGAGGTATGCCTCACGCCCCTCCACCGCAGGTCACTGTGCTCTGCAACTACTGTTTATTTTTTAGAACAAATCGAAGTCTGTGGCAACCCTGCAGCTGCCCATGCCACTCTTCCAACAGGATGTGTCCACTGGGTGTCCGTGTACAACACTGTCAATGCACACTCAATAGAGCACATCAAGGGTACACGTAACTTGTACACACGTAGGAAGCCAGAAGTTCATATAACTGGCTTTACTGCGGTGGTCTGGAACTGAACCTGCAGCATCTTCAAGACATGCCTGCGGGTCACACACACATCAAGACCCTTGATTTGCTGTCTACCTAGGGTGAGCCACTGGACAAAGCAAGGCGCTACGGTGTGCTACAGGATACCATGAGCTCACGGGTCAAAGATAGGGCCTCAAATCCTTATTCCAGCACTACTCACTATCCGATCATGGGCAAATCACCCGTGCTGGGTTTTAATTTCCTCAACTACTAAATGCGGTATCAGCACTAACCTTGGGTCGTTAGGAGAGCTGGAGGAGGTATACAAACAAATACTACAGCAGCAGCTGAACACAGGAGACTCCACAAACATTGGAAACTACTCTGAGTGGTACAGTTAAAGGAAAGGGGAACTAGCTGAGTAACAGAAGCTGTACTAAGCATTTTAGGTTATCTTGATAGATCAAGAAGCCCGTAATCTGGGACTGGAATGGTGGAGAGGCTAAAAGAAGTGTATCTATCATTACAAACTAAGACGGAATCTGGTAACTGCTACAAGAGAATTCAAGGTACTGCTTAGTTGCAAAAAGGGGAGTAAAACGCTCCAGAAACAGGATGTGGCAGCAGTAAGAACTTGGCATCTAACCCAACTGTGCCATGAAAGCATCACTCAGGGCTTAAGAGTTTGTTTGCCTCTCTCTTCCCTAATGTTTCCATGAGAAAGCAGAGAGCAATGCCAGGCCTCTGTGACTCTGGCCCGTCATGTGCTCGGAAGGCACAGGTATCCCCTACCTTGTCCGGCTGGCTTCTGTTGGCCTCTGTGGCGTCACATGGCAGACCATCTTCCTTTGAAAGTGTGCCAGAGGAGGACATTTTGTTGTCATCTGCTTTTCGTTTTCTTCCTCCTTATGTTTGAAAGAGAGAAAGTGACTCATGTTTGCCAAACAGCACTGCCTTCTGAAAACTACCTTGCGGTAAATCAGGTAATTATATAATCTTAAATTAAATTTCACGCACAACCATGTCATGTCACAGAATGTCTCTCCAATTACCAGAGAGATTAATGATTCCTCGATGCCTATGATTTCTTAGGTTAATTTAGTGTAACCCATACGAGAACAGATTAAGAAGAAAAGAACATACTTACCTAGTTTCGTCTGTCTTCTGAATTTTGCTGAAAAAGCACTACTGCTACGAGGCAATACATCTAAAGTTTCCAACTCAAAGTTTGCAAGAGGAGGAACATAGAACGGGGTGGCTGAAACACAGAAAAGGCAAAGTTGAAAGTAGAACCCTAGAGTTAGAATGTAATCATTGGCTCACAACTAGTTTCCACAAACATCAAGCGTGGCTGAATGCATGTAGGACAGAGTCAAGTGATCTGACATTAACTCTCTGGCACAGCAAAATGCCCAGAAGTGACCTGTAGGAATATGATGTCATCAACGTCGTTAATTTATTTTTTTAAAGATTTTATTTATTTATGCATACAAAGCTGGGGTACAGGCCAGAGGCATGGGAGGTGAGAGGACTCACCAGAGAGCGAGTGGGGAACAGAACAGGCAAATACACTAAAACACACTGCTGAGGGGAGCAGACGGCTAGGCAGGGGAGGTCTGCCGCGCCATGTGGGTCCCCTCCCTGGCCGGGGATCGAACTCGCGTTGCTATGTCATGGATGCTTCACAATGCAGCGCTCAACCCACTGTGCCACCAGGGAGGCCCCCAATGTCATGTTAATTTATGATGATTCATTATCATAAAGCCATTCAAAAGAATGGATATAAAAAACCCAAGGAGATCGATGCAAACTAAAAACTAACCAGCTTACGTTTAAAATCTAAAGATACATTTGGTTCCACAGCAGCACACAAGCTGCTCGTTTACATGAGGATGTGAGGGGGCTCTGTGTCTCCCCAGTCAGCTTTCACCTTAAAACCATGAGTTTGGCTAGTGATCAGAAGAGATGAAGAGGCCTTTCACGGCTGTAGAACTATGTTCAGGAAGGCAGGGCACTGCAAGTTTAACCTCCAAAGAAGCAAAGTGACTTTACAACAGCCCAACCGATGCCTGACACTTTTTATTCTGTTGAGCAGCGAGATCTCTTGGAAGGCAAACTGATGTACTAGCTTACTGAAAACAATGGTGGGACATATATGTCCTTTATCTCAGATGAAGGACTGAGCGTGCCCAAAACTAAGTCCTCCCCGCCCCCCACACCGCTGCACACACGGTACAGCACACGTCACTCACCTGCCAAGTACCTCTCCAAGAGCCCCTGGAGCTCCACAATGTGCTTTAACCGCGAGAGCACCCTCCCCTTCATCTCTGGTGACGTTTGCCGACAGAAGGCATTCACGACCTGCAGACGCACAAGTTACACTCCCATGCTCACGCTGTTCTCAGCTCACCTGCTGGTACTCCTCATCCAGAGCACAAGGTAGGCACGGATGACAGGATCTGAGCCTAGTTCGTAGTATCAAAGTGCTCCCGACAGGCGCTACAGAGAAAAGCCCTGGACTGATGACTGGCTAGGTAAGAAAAGAGACAGCACAGCGGCTAAGAACACACACCTCCTGTGCGCTCCACTACTCGCTAGCTAAGGGACCTGGGCCAAGTTTTTAACCTTCTTCACTTTATTTCTTCAACTATGAAATGGAAATAAAGTTACATAGGGCCATGAAGTTATACAGACTAAATAGTCTAAAAAAAATAATCCCACCATTTGGCACAATGTAAGGGCTTGATACATTTAAATGACTTTGAACTCTGATTCTGAAATGCCAAATGAATACACCAAAGCTAGTACCTGTCCCTATGACAGCACGGTCTAACTGTGAGGATAAGAAGAGCTGTTCTAAGGGGATAAACACGCTCAGAAACAAATGTACGAGCAGAGAAGTGAGAGGCAGACGGAAGATGCATCCTTTTCATCATGTTCATTATCACCGCCACTTCAGTAAGCACACGAATCTGAAGGAGGGGAACACCACTCACTTGATCTCACCGAACGAAAGCGTTAAATGCACGCTCAGGAGGAGCAGCGATCTCACAGCGGAGGGCTGAGATCTACGCAGGCAGAAGAGTGTAACAAGAAGGCTTGGAGGCCGTAAAGCAACGGCAACATTAACCGAGCTCTCTGGGTTCTGATTTGGCCATAAGAAGGCACATAAAAGTGGGCAGAGTGGGACACATCAGTGAGAGCAGAGCGCAGGGATTAGTGATCGGAGGAAACGTTTTAGGGGGGCTCAAAACCAGTTTCCTTTCCAGAGGCACTACAGACAAAAGGTGGGATATTTCAGTAACCTCACTTACCTCTCGGAACCAGTTGAGCGTCAGAAATATGAGTGAACACATGAACGAATGTTCTTTATCAGACATGGACTCCAGTTTCTGTCCCGGTTCCAAGTCAGTGAGGACTACAGGGCAGTCTGAGGGAGAAGCAGCAGCGCGTCTAACTCCTTTCTGGTTGCAGGCGGCACTGCGCTAAAGCGCGTGTTGCTTGCACTGGCTTTCACCCTGGACTAGCTCTTGAAGTCAAGCTTTGATCATCTCAAAAATACATGCATGTTTTGCAGCAGTTAGACAATATAAATAAGAAGTCTTGCAACAGTTACAGAGGCAAGGATCAAACGCAACACAGAATTATTAAACCTCATTTCTTAACACGACAGCAACCTGTATTAGTTTATCTTTGGAATTTTGTTATTAATGTTATACTGTCCTGTGAAGCTGTGAAGCTGAAAATTCTTTTCTACCATAACATGCACTGTTCTGCTCCTTCCCAAAGATTACCAGACAACAATTGCAGAGAAGAAAGGATCTGGTGACTTCATCCTTTACCTAATAAACCATCGATCTCCTCCAAGTTGCCATCATGTTGTCTCTGCACACACAACCTCAGTAACCGGAAATAGGGAGCCAGGCACAATGGAGACACCAACCTGGGAAGAAAACACTCATTTCTAGATTGTATTTTACAGGCTGATTTTACATGTTTATTGGGAGCCTAATGTTATAATTAAGGAGTTTTCCTTCAAAACAAATGCCAGCTTTTCAAGAACATATGACAAGGATGTTTGGCAAGTAATGAACTCTGGAGGGAAGCAGATGGTGAAGAGAGAGTATCAACATGTTAGAAGCAGAGGTAAGATGGAAGGAAGAGTGAAAAGAGAGAGGTAGAGACAAACATGTTCACAGGAGGACAAAGAAATAGAAAACATAGAGTATCTGCTAACTTTCGTGATACAGTCCAAACCCAAACCACGGCGTCCAAGAGAAAGTAAAGAAACTGCCCCGTTCTCACGTTCCCTCCAAATACCACCTGTCTTCGACAGCGCTCTTTTAACTCGGCTCCCATACACGCAAGAACCACACAGCTCCCTATGGATACTCAAACCCCAAGAAAAGTCTTAGAAAAGAGAAAGTGTACTGACTTTTTGTCTGGTTCCCGCGAAGCTCCACCCTCATCTTTTGCAAAGTCCTCAGCAAACAAGAGCGGCAGGAGGTTGATGGCGATTCCATCCTGGCTGCCGCTCTCTTCTAGCCCGTAGAGGACCTTCACTGGGAATGGATAGTCACTGGGGAGAGAACCCAGAAGTCAGGAATGCCCCTGATCGAAGGAGGGAGACCACGAGCACAAACCAGTCTCCCTGCTTTGAAGAGAAACAAGGAAAGGAAGAACATTTTTGGAGAACCTTTTAGCGATTCTGAAACTAGGAGTGATGGATCTGGGTGATGGGATGAAGGACGTGCAAGTGGGGAAGACCGGAAGGTGTCCAGGGCATGCGCACGCTTATACCAGCTGCTGACAATTCCTTCTCACGTCAAGGGGAGGTGGACATACCCTTCTGGAACAGCACAGAGGTCCACCACAAAGGCATCTTGGAAATTGTCAAAGATGGTCTGTCCAATCCAATCCTGCAGGAAATGGAGAAACAATAAGGCTGCTGTGAATGAATAAACAGTAAGGCCCACAGCGTACCTGCTGTTGGGCCCTAGAGAAACTACTGTCCTGAGCTGTGGTCTCCTCGGTCGAATGGAGCTAGGAAAGCACCCTGCGTCACCACGAACTGGAAAGCATCACGTGCGCAAAGTGCTCGGCAGAGCCTGGCACGGACAGGCAGCAGCACCCTTGTTAATACTCCGTGACGGGGCCCGAGCAGAAGTCTGGGAGCAGGGGAGGCAGAACAGCCTGTGCGGGTTGCACAGCGGAGAGTCCAGGGGGTGACCCACATGTTTGCCGCCGAAAGCACGCAGCCTCCGCGCACTGCTCGGGAGGACGCTTACCAGGGCCTTGGGAGCCAGCTTTCCCCCCTGGATCAGGTTGGCAAACTCATCATAGTAAACCGCAGAGGCCTCAGGAGACTGCTCACTGGAGGAGTGAACCAGCTGCAGCAGGGAGGTCACCTGGCAGCGAAGAGAAAGAGGCTCGGCTGTCAGGCGGAAAACGCCCCTGAACACCACTCACCCAACTCAGGGTTACGCTTTTCCTTTTTCTAGCTTCCTGGCTGCCTGCATTACCTCTCACCTGAGGTCTTCGTGAGTGCCCTGACCAGCCTGTCTCTCCAATCTCTGCTTTTCCAATCCTCTGGACATACGCGTGCTTGGACTTCGTCAGCCCTGGGCTGAGGAAGCTAAGAACTACCGCTGCCTAAAAAATGACATCAACCTATCCTAATTCACACTTAAGGTCTCCTGCTTTCTTTCTTTCTTTTTTTTTTAAAGAATTATTTACTTATGCATACAAGCACTGGGGTACAGGCCAGAGGTGTGGGGGGGGGGTGAGAGGATCCACCACAGAGAGCAGGAAGCAGAACAGGCAGATCGACGGAAGTACACTGCTGAGGGGAGCAGCGGGCGCAGCAGGAGAGGTCTGCCGCACCATGTGGGTCCCCCGCCTGGCCGGCAGCAGGGATCGAACTCATGCTGCAATGGCTGCGGTCTGCTCCACAGTGTGTTGCTCAACCCACTGCGCCACCAGGGAGGCCCTCCTGCTTTCTTTCTTTATTTGTTTAAAGATTTGTGTGCATACAAGAGCTCGGCGCAGGCCAGAGTGCAGGGGTGGGGTGTGAGACTCACCAGGGACAGGGCGGGGAGCAGAACAGGCAGATCTATTGAAACGCACTGCTGAGGAGAGCAGCGGGCAAGCATGAGATGTCTGCTGCGCCGTGTGGGTCCTCTCCCTGGCCGGGGATCGAACTTGTGCTGCTGTGGCTGCGGAAAGCTCCCCTCCAGGAAGCAAGGTCCTCTGTTTTCTATCTCTGAAGTAGCTTTATATTCAACCCTAATCACACACTTGTCTCTGTGTGCTAGTCAAGCTCTGTCTTTAGTTCATCGGTTCACCTTCCTTACACTCAGGAATTTACAATTAGGAAGATAAAGAAATGCAATCCAAGCCAGCGGGTTCTAAATGCTACAGTGGTACAAATCACAAAAGCTATGCACTCAGGAAAACATATTTTGGGGGAAAAAAAGGGCTCTGATAAAAAAACACAATGACCAGAGCCAATCCATTAGCTAGTCACGAATGTCTCCCGCTACTTCACAGTAACTCACCTGTGTGCACTCTTCCTTGCTCAGGTCTGCTCTCCGTTGGGTCAAACTGCAAGATCTGCTTCTAAAAACAGGAATTGCAGCTTAATCTTTATGATATTTTGTAACCATTTTTAGCAATAAATTTAAGAACCTAACTTTCATGGAAAGAGGGGTGATATAAAAGTGGGCAAAAGTATGAAAGACTTCAGTAGGCCACACAAAATGTGAACTAGTAGTAAGTGTGAGCACTGAGAATCTCTCTTGCTCCCAACTGCTTTATTACTATCCTTAGTCTACAAATGTGCGAGAAAAGCACAGCATAGGGGCCTCTCTGGTGGCGCAGTGGGTTAAGTAATGCACTATGAAGCAAACCTCAGTCACTGCAGCACGAGTTCAATCCCTGCTGCTGGCCAGGGAGGGGACCTACATCGCGCAGCAGACCTCTCCTGCTGTGCCCGCTGCTCCCCTCAGCAGTGTACTTCTGTTGATCTGCCTGTTCTGCTCCCCACTGTCTGTGGTGAATCCTCTCACCCCCTACACCTCTGGCCTGTACCCCAGTACTTGTATGCATAAATAAATAAATCTTTAAAAAAAAAAAAAAAGAAAAGCACAGAGTAAAGTGACTTGCCCAAGGTCACTGAGCCCGGGGCAAGCTGCATGGCTCTGAGCACCGACCCTCAACCAGTGCGCGAGGTCGCCGTGTGGATGACAGATGCTGACTCTAACGTGTCCTCTCAGCACTGAGAAGTTCCCACAATTGCTTCCAAGAGCATGAAGTGAACCCTTGTTATTTTACATGACATCTTATCAAGCCCCAAATAAGACGCTATTTAGATGCCACAATTACGTCATCAAAATGCAAGAAAAAAATCTACAAGGAGGATCTTATTTGCACCCAATATGATGTCTCAGACAGGACTAATGCAGCAAAAGAGAAATCTTTGTTGTGTAGTGTCCTGGACAGGAGCAAATACAGAAAGATATGTCCTAGGAAGAACAGGGTTTCCCTTCTACGGAAGCATTTCTAGAATTTAATCTCCTGGCAAGCTCTAGTTTTAACCATCAGGCTACAATGCCCATGACCACAGTGTGTAAAATGGTCTGTGTCACCTTGAGGGTTAGAAGGGAATGCTGCAGACATCAGCTCGCTTCTGTTATGGCTGAGTAGCAGTGTAGTAGCGGTGTCTTTACAACGGCATGCTTCTAACTTACAAGGCAGCAGCCGACTGGCTCATGATGGCCACATGTACCTGTCTGCTGCCATGATGCCAGCCATGGCGAGCGCGCCGATGATCCCAATGAGCTTGTACTTGAACACGGTACTAGACAGCTGCTTGCGTATCACCAGGAACATGTCATCCTGTAAGGAGACAAAGGCGGAGGAAGATGAAGGTACCAGAATGGCACGCCCAAGAGCCAGTGGATGTCCAAGGCAAAAAAATCTAGACTAGCGAGGGGCTACGTTTACTGGGGGGCTTTAAGCTAGTCATCTCATTTCTCTGAGTCTCATTCTTCTCATCTTTGTAAGGATGAAAGACAAATAATGGAAATTTCCTTGAATAGGGGCTGGTACATGGGAGATATTCACTGTTAAAATGGGTGCTCCATAAAGGTATGTTAACTATCTTAATGTTATTTGCTACATATGAAAAAATATTTGTAAGTAATCATGACCAGAACGTAAAAAGAGTTGACATTAAAAAATATAAAACTTTGGGGCCTCCCTGGTGGTGCAGTGGGTTAAGCAACGCACTATGAAGCAAACCGCAGCCACTGCAGCACGAGTTCAATCCCTGCCGCAGGCCAGGGAGGGGACCCACACGGCACAGCAGACCTCTCCTGCCTCGCCCGCTGCTGCCCTCGGCAGTGTGTTTCAGTTAGTCTGCCTGTTCTGCTCTCCACTCTGTCTGGTGAATCCTCTCACCTCCCTGGACTCTGGCCTGTACCCCAGCTCTTGTATGCATAAATAAATAAATCTTTAAAAAGATATATATAAAACTTTGCTAAAAGACATTAGACTTAAATTAGTACAAAGATATCCCATGTTCATCAACTAGAAGGCTTAATATCATTAACATCATGATACTACTAAAAGCAATACTCACTTTCAATGCAATCTTTAAAATCCTAAAGGTGTTTTTTTACAAAAAATAGAAACACCCATGCTAAATAAAATTCTAGTGGAACTTAAAGGCACCTTGAATAATTAAAACAATTTTGGAAAAGAACAATTTTGAGGGCTCACACTTTGCAATTTCAAATGTCCACAAAGCTACAGTAAGCAGTGTTTTAAAAGCACCAGTACACATGTGTAAGCCAAAAGAGAAAATGGCCCAGAAAGAAACTCATATAATAGTCAACTAAATAAATAATTTACCTATGCTTACAAGAATCAGGGTGTAAGCCACAGTTGCGTAGGAAGCAGTAAGAGGGTTCTCCAGAGACAGAGTGGGGAGCAAAACAGGCGGATCTACCAAAACCCACTCTGAGGGGAGCAGCGGACGAGACAGGAGAGGTCTGCTGCACCAGGTGGGTCAGCTCCCTGGCTGGGGATTGAACTCATGCCACAGTGGCTGCCGAAAGCTTGATAGCACTGAGACTTTTACACCTGTGCCACCAGAGAGGCCTGGTAAACAGATTTTTTTTTAAAGATTTATGTATTTATGCACACAAGAGCTGGGGTACAGGCCAGAGGTGTGGTCAGTGAGAGGATCCACGAGAGACAGAGTGGGGAGCAGAACAGGCAGACTAACTGAAACACACTGCTGAGGGCAGCAGCAGCCGAGGCAGGAGAGGTCTGCTGCGCCACATGGGTCCCCTCCCTGGCCTGCGGCAGGGATCGAACTCGTGCTGCAGTGGCTGCGGTTTGCTTCATAGTGCGTTGCTTAACCCACTGCGCCACCAGAGAGGCCCCTGGTAAACTGATTTTTGATAAAGGTACCAAGCAAGACAATTCAGCAGAAAAAGGATATTCTCCTAAAACAAGTGAATGAAAATTTTAAAAATGGACACTAACACACACAAAAAATGAGTGTACATCTTTACCTTACACCATATATACACAAATAATCTTCAGGTAGATCAATGACTTAAATTTAGGAGCTACAACTATAAAATTCTTAGAAGAAAACGGGGAAATATTAACGACCTTTGGATTTGCAATGGTTTTTCTTTCTTTTAATATTTATTTATTTCTGCATACAAAAATTGGAGTATGACCAGAGGTGCAGGGGATGAGAGACTTCACCAGAGACAGAGTGGGGAGCAGAACAGGCGGATCCACCGAAATGCACTGCTGAGGGGAGCAGCGTGGAGACAGGAGAGGTCCACTATGCCATCTGGGCTACCACCCTGGCCAGTGCCAGGGATCGAAATCATGCTGCAGTGGCTGTGTGTGCTCTGCCTCATAGTGCTGTGCCCAATCAGTCCATTGCACCACAGGGAGGCCCAGGTTTTTGTTAAATACAACACCAAAAGCACAGATAGTTAAATTGGACCTCATCAAAACTAAATACTTTTACATATCAAAGGAAACTATTGTGAGTCAAAAGACAACCCATACAATGGAAGAAAACATTTGCAAATCATAGATCTGATAATGGAGTAGAATGTACAATATAAAGGACCCCTAGACATCAACAACACAATAAAAACGTGAGCAAAGGACTTAATTGACAATTTTTCCAAAGAAGGTTTCAAAGTGACCAATGAACACATTTAAAAAAGCTCAACACCATTAGTTATTGGGGAAACGAAAATCAGCCCCAGGATGAGGTCTCACCACACACCCCGCAAGATGGTTATACTTAAAAACGCAAGTGGTGTTGCGGGGATGGAGAAACAGGAGCCCTCATGCAGTGTTTGTGGGATTGTACAGTGGTGTAGACACTAGGGCGGGTTCTTAAAAAGTTAAACAGAAACCCAGCATTTCCAGTGGGAGGTATATGCCGAAGAACTGAAGAAAGGGACCGAAGAGACGCAAGGACAGTGACTGCAGTGTCGACACAGCAGGCGAGAAGCCAACCTGGCGTCCACTATTGGGGAGCAGATACTGAACTGTGGGCACATACACACAAACAGGATGTTACCCAGTCAGAAAAGGGAAAGGGTGAATGTTTCTTTATGTGAGGTAGCTATACAGAACAGGCAACTCCAGACAAAGTAGATGAGAAGTTGCAAGGGGCTGGAGACCTTCCTGGCTAATGGGCACAAAGCCTGTTGTTTGAAATGATGCAAAATTTTGAAAGGAGATGGTGACAATGGTCACAGTACTATGAAGGCACTTAATGCCACTGAAGTTTACAGTCAAAAAATGGTGAAACAATGAAGAGCAAGAGCGGAAAGAAGAGAATACAGGTAAATACAGATAGGAAAATGCTCACCCGTCCAGAAAGCTACAAACTAGCAACAGAGACACCTAGGGAGCTCTGAGGGGCAGGCTAACTTTACAACCCGCCCACACCTCTGCATTTCTGTATACATGTGCCCAGCTGAGTGATCTTTAAAAATTAATAAACGTGCTGCTTGTTCAAAGCCACAGGCCAATACAGATCACTGCCACAGGGTGGCACTGAGGTTATGACTCCACCTGATCTCTTTTATGTGAGTCCCATCTGCCTGGCCTCATCAGTGAACGGTGATGGGGCTCAAATTAGATTCAGCTTTTCCTCAGGAAACAGGGAATTCTGTGTTCCCCACAGCGAAAGGCACAGAACCTGATGGTTTTTGTTTTTGTTAAAGTTCAAACAGACGCATTTTTTAACCCCAACAGATTAAAAGTTCCTCAAGCGCAGGTCTGATATACTTTCCACCTCAGTGCCTGGCGCACAGCAGGCACTTAAATGTTTGTGGTAAAAGCCAGCAAACCAATGCTGGGCCTAAGGCCATCTATTGTAGCTTCTGATTACACACGCCAAAGAGCTTTTCTTCAGCAAATTTCAAGTAAAGAGATTTAAAAGATTCTTTCTCAACATACTGCTTCTTACCTGGATGTGACTGTTGGCTTCATGCTGTCCGCTAAATGCCAGAGTACTGAGAATATAGAAGAGCTTTCGTATTTGCTGAGGAGACATATTATCCAGATAATCTAATATACCCTGTGAGGGAAAAAAACCATCAGATAGCTTTTTCCTTTTTTTTTTTTAGCTTTTTCCTTTAAATCAAAAACTTAAATCCTTCAAAGAGGCCCTGTTGCTCACCACAAAAACCAGGATTCCTGAGGTGGGTGGTTAATGTGCTTGAGGCTGCTGGCCTGCCTGAGGGGAGGAACAAGGCATGGGGTGGGTCCCCGGGGACACGCTCTGGCAGAAGGTGTGGGCAGAGGCCAGGGCTGATTCAGTGGAAGGTGCACAAACAGGTGCCAACACACCTGTAGTAACAGCAGTAACAGTGGGTTGTGGTCCTGGGTGCATCCCCCTCTCTGAGCCTGCTTCCCTGCCTGGTAAATAAGGACTGAGGTCTCATGGCGCTCAATATGCGCAGCACGGCATGGAGCAGCTGAAGCCTACCATTGCTCCCCTCCACCGTCCACGAAGCCGGGACGCCCCGCAGGGTATCTGAGCCCTTCAGGACTGGTCACGTCCTGCGTCTCTGAGCCGCACCTCGCACCGCCCCTCCCTACACATCCTCCTTGGCAGTCGTCTCGTGTATTTGTCATCCCTCAGACACACTGAGAACGTGTGTGCCACTTGCTTCTGTTCCAACTGTCCTCTACCCACAATGTACTTCCTACTTCCTCTTGTGAAGGCTGCCCATCCTGCAAGATTCACTCACGTCACTACCCCGAAGACTTCTCCAGCTACCATGCTAAATGCGCGGTGCCTGCCCTGGCGTATCTGCAGCACTTGATCTTGACTAGAATTTGTCGTGGGTGTTTATAGTGACTTCCGTTTGTGTCTGGCTCTCACCCGTGGCACTTGAGCATCTGCGGCATCGGGGATAGAGTCTAGCGCACGTCACACATAAAGCAGTGTTTGTTGACTGCACCAGTCTGTAGACAGAGGAGTTACTTACTTGCCTATGACCTCATCTCCGTCCCAGCCTCTCCCACCAACTACAGTGTTCAGTATGTACAGGGTTCAGAGATAGTGGCCAGCTAACAGGTATCCGTGGTCTCAGCTACACAAAAGCTAAAGTTCAAGCGACGTCAGTGGAGGGACGAGATACCTTCACAAGCACAGCATTCCGCCTCATAGCAGACAGGTCCAGAATCACCAAGTCTAGGAGAACATCCAAGGCAGAATCAACTTCGGCTCCGTTCCCGCTGCAGATATGGGTCACCAGGGCACCAACTACTTCCTGTGCAGGCAAGAGGGGACAGGACAGTGTAAAGCAACAGCAGGCAAGGGCCGTCCGAAAGAACTCGTGCCTGAGGCTACCCCAACGTCACTTTGGTCCAAATCACAACCACTGTCCCACTGTAACTGGCTTCAATGCTGTCGGGCTCAGGGTATTTAGGACCATGCCCATCCAACCCCACGCCATACAGCCTTGACTCATTTCCTGTCATTTATCAATGGGCACTATGTGATAGTTTCTAAAAATATCCCAGATATAATTCTCCCTTTCCTTTATGCTGCTACTCCATCCCAAGTCATGTGCTTGTCTCAATGCCAGTCGAATCTACGGCTCTGCTTGAGATCTTTCAAACTGTCTTCACTTCTTTTTTTAAAAGATAGATTTATTGATACATACAAGAGTTGGGGTGTAGGTCAGAGATGCGGGGGGTGAGAGGATCCACCAGCAACAGAGCGGGGAGCAGAACAGGCAGACTGGCTGAAATACACTGCTGAGGGGAGCAGTGGGTGAAACAGAAGAAGTCAGCTACACCATATGGGTCAGCTCCCTGGCCCGGGATCAAACTCGCACTGCAGTGGCTGCTGACAGCTTCACATTGAGCGCTGCAACTTAACCCCTCACACCACCAGGGAGACCCAAATTTTGTCTTCACTTTTAAAGTTCCATTCAAACATGTTTTAACTTTGCCAATAACAGGTACGAGACACGTAACAAATTCAAAACAAGAACGTGGTTTGCTTCTCTCAATCACCTTCACAAGTAGAGCCTTCCCTCTCTGAGTACTACATTTTGTCTGACGTCCCTAGGATCAGGCTTCTTTCTTTTTTTCTTTAACCACACTTTTTTCTAGATTAAAACTCCAGGATCAACTGCCAACTGAACATTTGCAGATAAATTTGAAATCTGTCATGTTCTCCAGTCTATTTGAAGCAGAATGGATCTGAGACTTCACTTTCGACTCGGAGAATTTTAAAGCTGCTCTGCTCCAAAAAGCAGAGTTGGATCCTCTGGTTTGGGGCTCCTATTTTATCAAGACTAGAATGTAATTAAGAGCTCCCAAATGCAGTTCAGAGTTCTGTCTCTCGAGTGTCTTCCAAATAATAAGAAATCAACATCACATCACACGCAAATAACTTAGACTAACAATTCTTTCCTTTTCCCTAGTCTTGCCTGTCCAAAATAAATATTTCAACGTACCTGCTGGCAGTAAGTGTCAAAAAACTTAAAAGAGTATTTGTATAGGAGACTGCCAAATGAGATCAGGCTGTAGTCCAGGGAGAGCAACAGACTCTGAGCCAAAGACAGAATGGACGGACAAACATCCTTAAGAACCTTGAGGGGTGAAGAGGAGAGAGAAAAGAAATTTAGTTATTACAGTACCAAAGAGTAGCTCACCCTTTTGGGGACATCAGAGTTGTCCCCAACTCCGATTTGAACTGATGGAACATTAATCTCCATTTTATGCAGAATTACCCATCATTCTGAGTTTTCTTTTTTAAAGATTTATGTCTATTTATTTATGCATATAAGAACTAGAGTGTAGGCCAGAGGTATAGGGGGTAAAAGGATTCACCAGAGACAGAGTGGGAGCAGAACAGGCAGACCCACTGAAATACACTGCTAAGGGGAGCAGCAGGGAGACAGGAGAGGTCTTCTGAGCTATGTGGGACAGCTCCCTAGGCAGGGATCGAACTCATGCTGCAACGGCTGCGGAGAGCATAATGGTGCTGCAATTTAACCCCATGTGCCACCAGGGAGGTCCCAATGATGTAATTTTTTAAAATCTTGAATGAAGCACTGAACCAAGTGCTTTACTGAGGAAAATCCAATAAAAATTACATTGTTTCTATACTCTGTGAAATAGTAACCCAAATATATATATGATGTATATGTATCAGAAACAGCACTGAAAGGACTGAAAAGTAAAATGATGAAAGAACAAAAAATTCTTTAAGACCAACTCTGTTATTTATTCTCAGTGCTTCTTAAGCCAGTCGCAAACCACTGGTCTGCCCAGGTCTCTAAAGTACACATCATTAATATTCACCTGGCAAAACACCATTTCCAGATAACAACATCCTACTTCAAATGGCCAACGCTGCAACAGAAATGACCACCTAAAGGTCACAGTGCTGAGTGGCCAAACAGTTGTTTCACCAGATACATAATCATGTGTGTAATTAGAGAACTCTTCCACACCTGTTATGCTCAGGGTTTGTAAGAACGATAGAACAGAATACAGAGGCCAAGTCTGTGAGACAAGAGAACTAGACAATTGAGGTCACTAAGGCGGCCTCCCTGCTGGTGCAGGAGTCAAAGACACCGCACTATCAAGCTACTGCCCACCACTGCAGCCGCTGCCCAGGGAGCGGGCCCCCGGGGCGCAGCAGACCTCTCCTTTCTGCTCCACAGCCCCGCGCAGCAGTGTATGTCAGTAGATCTGCCTGTTCTGCTCCCCACTCCGTCTCTGGTGAATCCTCCCCGCACTCTGGGCTACACTCCAGTTCTTGTCTGCATAAATAAATAAACCTTAAAAAATAAAAATCATGTTAAATAAGTAGGTAACCAGAAAACCCAAATTTTGAAATTTTCTATAAAAACGTATTTGGGGGGTCTAAGTCAAACAAGTTCAAATAGACCAATTTTATGACCTTTTTGTTAAAAAGATACAAACACCCACCTTAGGTTGGTTTTATTAACATCGGATCTCAATCAAGGTAAGTAATACTCCCACCATGTTTTGAAATGCCCTGAGCTATCTGTCAGCAAGGCGGAGTGGTGAAGACGCTCACACCGGAAGCAGCTTTCTACAACGTTAAGCATAACGGTGTCTGGTTCTCCGACACATACCATGTAATGAATACAAAATGTAGCTTCCAGGAGCTGATCTTCAAAGCAGCCTGATCGAATCTTACTTCTTAGCACCCTCTCAGTCGGCTTCTTTGTGTGGGTGTTGGTGCTATAGATGATGAGAATCATTGCCAAGTCAAAAGTCTATTGTCAGTAAATACACAAAAACAGGAAAAGAGTTTAATAATTCAGTGCATTTATAAAAACAAAAACAACAGCTCTCAACTTTTTCTATTAAGACAGAGTGGATAATCCTCATTTGCTCAACATTCTCTCAGGGGAATAGTTTCATTTTCACAAATTTAAAACGTATTTTTCAGAGATAAAACATCACAACTATAAATCTATAAAAGATATCTATATCTATATCCACTGATATCTATAAAAGAAAACTTTTCAATACAAATGAAAGCTATATTGTTTAATAAATGTAATGAGATTCATATCATCAAAATAAAGAAAAAAAATATTAAATCACCTGCCACCTTCAGTAAATATTTAACTAATTCTAGATAAATTACTTTGCAAAAATTTTGGCTATAAACGCCTGCCAATATGTGTGCAAAGTTAAGCTGAGTCACTTTCGGAATATCACAAAGCCATTAAAAACAGTGAGATAATAACCACTGTCAAAGACAAGACAATTCTGAAACGAAAACAATCAACCTTAGGGACAATAGCCCTAAGGTACTACTTTTGTGCAAACACTATGCACATGTGTATTTGTGAAAGAACTAGAGTGAACAGGCGTATTCACACACAGAATAGAAAACATACGGAACAATGGTTATCCACAAATAGGACAGAGAATGAAAGAAAATTATTTTGCATTTTTACATTCTATGAGGGCTTTATCCCTCCCCAATCAGCTTGCATTATAAATGTTATATAAAAAAAAAAAAAGATTAAAAAATCAAGCAGGAGTCCGCCCTGGTAGCACAGCGGGTTGAGCACCGCACTGTGAAGCGTCCACGGCACAGCAACGCGAATTCGATCCCTGCCTAGGGAGTGGACGCCAGGGCGCAGCAGACCTCTCCTGCCTTGCCCGCTGCTTCCCTCAGCAGTGTTTCCGTTGATGTGCCTGTTCTGCTCCCGCTCTGTCTCTGATTTGTTTTCTTTCATTATTTTTTTTCTTTTTCTTTTTTTATTATATTTAATTGCATTTGACATCGTTTGTTTTCCCCAGTGGGTTCCCACCACCATTTCACCCGTGCACCGTCACCTCAGTCCCTTGTGCTCTTTACATCTCATCACCGTCTTTGCCCTCCCCTCCCTCCACCCACCCCCATGGTCCCTTGGGTTTATCTTTAATCTTTTGATTTTGTTGTTATTTGATTGTTCGGTTGTTTTTGGTTATGATTGCCCATTTCCTTTAGTTTTCTCTGTGTTTTTTTTTGTTGTTGTTGTTTGGTTTTCTCCCTTTTTATTTTTTGTTTTGATTGTAGTTTGTTTTTTCACATTCCTCCTAAAAGCGAGGTCATCCGATATTTTTCTTTTGCTTTCTGACTTGTTTCACTGAGTATAATTCCTTCTAGTTCCATCCATGTTTCTTCAAATGTCCCTAGTTTCTTATTCTTGATTGCTGAGTAGTATTCCATTGTGTATATGTACCACATCTTCTTGATCCAGTCCTCTACTTTTGGGCGTTTGGGCTGTTTCCAGGTCTTACCAATTACAAATAGTGCTGCAATAAACATGGGGGTACATGTACTCTTTGGGATCAGTGTTTTTGTGTCCTTTGGGTAGATTCCTAGGAGTGGGATTGCCAGATCATATGGTAGTTCCAACTCTAGTAGGCCAAGGAACCTCCATACAGTCTTCCAAAATGGTTGGACTAACTTGCATTCCCACCAGCAGTGTAGTAAGGTTCCTCTTCCTCCACAACCTCGCCAGCATTTGTTGTTGTTGGTTTTATTGATATATGCCATTCTTACTGGTGTGAGGTGGTACCTCATTGTGGTCTTCATTTGCATTTCCCTAATTATGAGAGATGTTGAACATCTTTTCATATGCCTGTTGGCCATTTGTATATCCCTTTTGGTGAAATGCCTTTTAAATTCTCCTGCCCATTTTTTGATTGGGTCTCTTACTTTGATTTTCTTGAGTCTTGTGAGTTCTTTGTATATCTTTGATCATAAATAAATCTTTTTTTAAAATTTTTTAAAAAATGTTATATTAAGAGTATTTTGAGCCCCCCACAAGCCAAATGACTGAGTTTTTAATTTTTTCCCCCCACTCTCAAAGAAAGCTTTTAAAATAGTGCTTCAACAACTGGATACTGTGTGTGTGTGTGTGTGTGCCCGCACGTGCACTCACGCGCACGTGTGGAAGAACTGGAGTGCAGGCCAGAGTTGTGTTGCGAGGACGGGGGCAGGGGTGCACGCAGTAAGGATTCCCCAGAGACAGACAGCAAAGGAGGACAGGCTGACTGCATGCAGCTCAAGTGCCATTTGGAGCGCTAGTGTCCCCTTACGGAAATGTGGGCTTATTTTATCACTAGAACGAATGAGTAGGGCAAGTCACCCTTTCCGCTCGTGTTCCCAGACAGCTAATGTTCATTAGACTAGCAAAAGACGGCCCAGAAGGGATTACCAGAGGGAAAGAAGAAAGCGGGAAGGAGACGCTGCTGTTATCACTAAAGTGGTTGAGGAACATTACCTTGTGTTCAGACTCAGGAGAAATGCTTTTAATTGCCTGGAAGAACAAGGGTCACAGAAGCATTACAACGCATAAGTCCAGCACTTCCTTCCCATCCGGCACGCCTGGACACTTACTCGAGGACCGAGCCACCCACCTGGCAACCCTCACCCAGCACTTCAACCGCTTGACCTCTGCGGTTCTCGCTCAGCCTGCCTAGTAACACTTCTGTCAACAGCCGCGACCCATTTCCTCCTTCACAGTCAAAGCTCCAGAGATCTCACTTACCTTAATCCAGGCTTCTGAAATGATTTTCTCGTATCTAACAGCTGACTTTATTACATCAAAGAGGAGAAAAATACAGTTCTCGCCGCAGTTTTCTTGATTTCCCGCAGAACTGCAGTAGCAGAGAGGGAAAGGTCTTCCGCTTAGCAGAGAGGAAGCGACAGGACCTGGGCTCCTGCTCACTTCCCATGGGCTTGAACAAGCACCAGCTATGTCTAAAATGACTAGTAAATTCACACTGCAGTCTATCTGAAAGAGCCAGCCCACACACAGACACAAAACCTACAGTATATATGCTGCATACCTATGTTACTTCAATAAAATTCAAAAAATTAAGCTATTATAAAAGTCCACACCACCCAATTTAAAAAAAAAAAAAAAGAGAGCAAAGGAGAAAACTGCACAGTATGACATAACTATACCATTAAGACCATTTTTTTGTACCTGTATTAAGATCTACTGCCCTGGCTTAAGGATAAATGTCAGAAAACTTTCCTTGTCTAAGTGAAAAAAAAAAAAAAGTGGTAATTGTCAAATTTATACCTTGTTCTTCCTTTAGTTTTTGGCTTGCTTTGGGAGGTATATATCCACGATGGCAGAATAAAATGCTGCAGATCCAGCCTTTCCCGAAGCTCAGCTATTACCTATGGGAAACACGTAGCTGTATATTCTGCTCATTCATGGTAGACAGGTAGCGCCCATTCATTCAATAGAAGTAGTACAAAATTTTCTGGAAGGCTGAAGATTTATTAAACAAGGCATTTTATGGGTAAAAGTTAATTAAAGTGCTAATACAATGACAGTATGTCATGCCCTTCAAAACCCCAGAATTTACTAGACACATTCACAGCAACATGGATGGAACTGGAAGGGATTATGCTCAGCGAAGTCAGTCAGAAGGCAAAATAAAAATACCAGATGGTTCCTCCCCTAGGAGGAATATAAGGGAACCAAATAAGAATCAAGGAAAGGAATAAGAACAATAATAACAAGAAAGAAACAAAAACCAAAAATGAAAAGACAAGAACAAACTGGGGACACTTAGTGGGAAGGGAAGAGTGAAGGGTGGAGGGCAGACGGGAGCACGGGGGACTGAGGTAATGGTGCACTGGTGTTACGGTGATGGGGAATACATGGGGTTACAACTGATGTCAAATATATGTAAATAAAAAAATTTATATAATAAAAAAACACAAAAAAAATTAAAAAAAACATAAAACCACAATGACATACTGCTCCGTTCCCATAAAAAAAAAAAAAACTCCACATTTGAGATATTATACTGAAATAGCAAATAGCCTGTAGCAACTTAAACAGAAATAATCTAACAGTCCCATTTGCTCCCCTGAATTCTGTCAGGATTAATCACATTCGGGAACAGAGACTAGCAGACAGAGCCTATAAAGTTAAATACTTTATCCTGATGTCTCTTCACCTAGGTTAGCCTTTTCCGGTGCTGGGTTTCACAGGGCACAGCTGCTAGTCTCTGTACACGCTATACCCAGCACCCTATCACTGTTTGTCGTAGAGTAAGAAGATACCTCGAGTGCATCCAGGGCTGTTACGGAATGAAGGATGAACTTCATTATCACAGGCAAATCATCCAGTCGTACAGATGACAGCTTACTCATCACCAACTGGCGGATCTGAAAATAAAGTCCAGAAACCCAAGCACTTTCATTACTTTCCTCAATCTTTTACTTCTGTAAAATCAGAAAAAGTACTTCTTTCACTCAATTTTCTCACTTGTAATTTGAGAAGAAAATACCTCCTTTTATTTTTTTTCCAAATTACCAGTCTTTATGTTTTTTAAAACAAGATTTCAGTTGTTAACCCCACGGCTTCATAAACATGATAGAAGTGAAAATATTATACATTTGAAGTCTGAATTTTCCACTGGCTAGAGGAAGGCATATGTATTTGCTATTCCTATGAGGACCGGTTTATAAATACTCAGGCAATATAAAGAATTCTACTAAAATTTATTTCCCAAAATCAGGCCAAGTCAGGCACAGAATAACATATAACATGAAAATCATTGAAAAGAAAAAGAGAGTGTCGTTCAATATTGTTTCAAAATAACATTTTTATTCCATATGACCACACCAACACGCTGACTGATCAGCAATGGCTCTGTGAGAGGAAGTCGACTGTTTCAGGAGAGCAGAGTCACCCCTACCTTCTTCAGGAGACCTGCGTCAAGCTGCAGACTGGAAAGGACGTCCAGGATAGGAACCGTGAGGAGAGTATTCTCTGTTAGAAGGCCACTGTGAATAGTTATGAAAGAAAAGTTCTGTGTGGAGGCTCCCTGATGGCTCAAGGGGCTAAGTCACAGCACTACGAAGCAACCCACAGCCACTGCAGCGCGAGTTCGATACCTGGCCAGGGAGATGACGCACATGGTCCAACAGACCTCTCCTGTCTCACCCACTGCTCCCCTCAGGAGTGGATTTCAGTAGATCTTCCTGTTCTGCTCCCTACTCTGTCTCTGGTGAGTCCTCTCACCCCTTCACCTCTGGCCTGTACCCCAGCTCTTGTGTGCATAAATAAATCTTTAAAAAAAAAAAAGTTGTGTGGTTTTTAACTGATGACCTGAAAAATTACTCATTAGAGTGGGGAAGTAAAGATGAACTTATTTCCTATTAGGTTTGCTTACAGTAGGTTTCACTGCAAACATACTATACTATTTTGATCTTAAAAATACACATTCGGGGGCCTCCCTGGTGGTGCAGTGGGTTGGGCAATGCACTATGAAGCAAACTGCAGCCACTGCAGCACGAGTTTGATCCCTGCTGCTGGCCAGGGAGGGGACCCACATGGTGAGGCAGACCTCTCCTGCCTTGCCCACTGCTCCTCCCCCACTGCTCCTCCCCCACTGCTCCTCTAGGCAGTGAGTTTTGGTCTGTCTGCCTGTTCTGCTCCCCACTCTGTCTGGTGATTCCTCTCACCTTCCGCGACTCTGGTTTGTACCCCAGCTCTTGTATGCATAAATAAATAAATCTTTAAAAAATAAATAAAGTCCACCTTTAAAAAAGAAAAAAAAATACACATTCGGGAGCCTCCCTGGTGGCGCAATGGGTTGAGCAACGCACTATGAGCAAATCTCAGCCACTGCGGCGCAAGTTCAATCCCCAGCCAGGGAGGTAACCCACATGGTGCAGCAGACCTCTCCTGTCTCACCCGCTGCTCCCCTCAGTTGATCTGCCTGTTCTATTCCCCACTGTCTTTGGTGAACCTCTCACCTTCCGTGCCTCTGGCCTGTACCCCAGTTCTTGTATGCATGAATAAATAAACCTTTAAAAAATAAATAAAAAATACACCAGGGGCCTCCCTGGTGGCACACAGGTTAGAGTCTCATACCTGTTGTAAGGAAAAACAAAATCCCGTTTAAATGGAAACCCCTACTCATGGAAGGCAGGTAAAAAGGAGCAGACCGCTACGACTTCCTCCACACCACCATGACAGCGCTTCCAGAGTGGACTCTCGCGTAAGACGGCAACGAGGTGCCCACCCACCTAAGTTCCTGCCCCACGTCAGCATGCTGGGCGTCCCCGAGGACCTCAGGCAGACTGGTGATCAGGTCGTGCTGCAGGTGCGTCGGGGCAATGCTGATGAGCTGCATGATTCTGGAGGTAAGATCCTGCGGCGGAGGACACATCAGTCACGAGACGCGGCACCCAGAGGGAGAAAGCCCTCCCGCTCGTGGAACGTACGGTGGCAATCATCTTCCAGCCAACCTGACGACGCACTGCAGCTCCAGCGGTAAATTTACAAGTAAATGGCCCAAGACGTCTCACACACGGGATGAATTAAAGAACTAGATTGGGTGGTAACTCACCTAGTATATAACATTATTTCATTCAATCACAACTCATAATCCCCATTTTTAAAATGTGGTATGTGCTGCTCCAGGACACAGAATCGATAAGCACCAGAATCAAAATTCCGATTAGGCAGTGTCAGAAACAGACACACTTTAAAGCCAATCCTTGAAAACTGACCACTGAGGTTTAGCTGTCACAGGGGGGGGAGGAGAGACAGAAAAGGATAAAAACACGGGGCTGAGGGATTAGAGCACAACAGACTATGGTGGACTATGGGTGCTTCAGCCCAAAATCATTTTTTTTTCCAAAATCATTTTATTCCAAATAAAGGTTTAGCTTTAGATTGCATAGCAAAAATTCAGAATGAGTTTAAGAACTTGTGAGGAAAAGAAAGGGCTCAAAACAGATTCAACTTCACTTGCATGCAAAACATACTGACGTTCCCCTTAACACATAACAAAAACATCTGCGGTGTAGTGGGATGGCTTGTGATGTCATCACTTTTGAGTAAAATGTGAAATAAAGCTTAGCAATCCAATTCTTTGAAAAATGAGTAAACTTTCCAAATATTTACTTGAGAAATGCCACACAGCAGTCATCAAAAGTTCTTCTATTTTTTGAAGAAATTTTACAGTGAAATACCCTTGATTCTCAAATTATGAAAGCTGTAAGTGAAGTGAACGAGAGAAATATCATGATTTCACTCAACTAGGATATAAAGAAAAATGCAAATGAACGAACAAAAACAAACCCCAAACCATTAGGCTCTTGAAAACACAACAGCGGGCAGAGGGAGCGGACTGGAAATAGTGGAAACCGAACCTAGACCCCGAAGGCGGCATGGGGCATATACGTTCGCTGCGGTGTTAAGCTAATTGTACTCCTGAAAGTGGTACTATACTGTAAGGCAACATTTCCTCAGTCAAAAAACAATGTGGAAAAAAAAAAAAAAACAATGTGGGTGGCCCTCCCTGTGGCCTGAGTTCGATACCCAGACAGGGGGGCTGACCCACAGGGCACAGCAGACCTCTCCTGTCGCACCTGCTGCTCCCCTCAGCCGTGGATTTCAGTGGATCTGCCTGTCCTACTCCCTCCTCCATCTCTGCTGAATCCACTCAACCCCCACACCTCTGGCCTGTACCCCCATTTATACATATATATGGGGGGTGGGGAAAATGCATGAAACAACAAAAAGAAACTCGATAGAAAAATTTTAATTTTCTGTTTAGAAAGGAACGGAACCCTCCAAATCTCAGGTTTGGCATCAAACGGTTGAGAGTAGCCCCACACTACCTTGCCGTCCACGACCCTGTCGAGCCACTTCAGCTGACTGACGATGAGGCGCGGCATGCTGATCCCATCGCCGTTGGTCCTGCAAGCGCCAAAGACAGCCTGAGCCTCCACGTCTCAGACACAGCGCACGCTCACTGCGCAGCGCTGCCGCCCCTCGGGAAACACCGCCCCACCCTACTGCGTTACTGTGCGCTCAGGCCAAGCCAGCCGCACGGTGGCGCAAATAAAGCTTGTGGCTCTGCTTATGTGTTCAGAGAGACGTCTGTTACTCGAACTGCACATGGCCGCACCACCGGGGGAAGGCCCGAGAGTATCGCTCAGTAATGAAAAGTTTTTTTAAAAATAAAGGTAATAAAGTGATTAAAAGGTACATCGATGTGGCAACTGCTCAAAGAAAAAGCATAGGTTGCTATGGAAACAGGTGAAATGAGAATGCTCGTGAAAATGCTGAAAACCCCTCATGTAGAAACGTTGTCTCAGTTATTACAATTTCCCCCAAAATGAGTTTCTGCCCTGCTCCCAATCTCTATGTCTAAAGTTCTAGACAATCTCCAGTTCCACTCCTTGAGAGCACTCTTCGTCTGTCTGCTATAACCAAATATAACCCCAGGGAGAGACGGAGCCAGGGCGCCTGAGGTAAGATACAAAGTTTACAACAGTAATAGTCACTACTGCTATTGATTACAACACCCTGGAAAAGCATGTAGGAAAAGGAGAAAATGAAACACACGCAGTCCTGCCATCCAGAGATTCAGGACTAGCATGCGTGCGCAGTTATGTGGACTATCTTTTTTTAAACAAAATACTGGCCTGAACTATAAATACTAATCTACAGCCTTCTTGCCAAGGAGTAAAAGACACAGTAACATCCTCTATCATTGTTACCCAAATGTGTATGTCAATAGTTAATCTGCGACACAGGAGTCACACCGTACAGTGGAAAAGGACAGATTCTTCAGCAAATGAAAAACTAGATGCTCTCCTGCCCGCCTGTGACTGCAGGTGCCTCTCTTTTTCTCCTTTTCCCAAAAAACCTGTCCTCTCAAAATATTAAAAAAAAAAAAAAGGAAAACTGGGCTGCCACATGTAAAAGAACGAAATTAGATCATTCTCTACCTTCATGCACAGAAATACATTCAGAATGGATTAAGGACAAATACAAGGCCCACAAACCACAAGCAAAGCCCTGGAGATCCGTCAGGGCATCAGCGACGAAGGCGTCCTTGCGGGGTCCGCCTCGTAGCAGGTTAAGTGCAGCGGTGCCTCTTCACACTGAGCGTGGATTTCACATAGCAGGTCTGACCCCCCGCCTTTCTTCCAGGACCCGCAAGGACGACCACGGGCTTCCCACGCATCATGTCCCCAGCAGCGCACAGAAGCCCCGGAGCCGGCCCTCTGGAATCTTAGTCCACATCACACAGCACAGTGTGGATGGGCCTCACTACCCAACCCTCCACAGCCGCACGTCTCAGCTGCTCTCAGCTCTGCTATTTTAATAGCAGTTCGCCACTGTTTTCATTCAGTTATATAACGTTAGGATATATTAGTACATACAGGCGAACATAAAGGATACGCAAAACCCAAGATTTTGATACACACAAGCCACTACCCATGAGAACGATCACACTCATCTGTATGTTCATTAGTGACTTATGAACCTACCTATTTGTTGCATTAAAAAGGGAGACTCTTAAGAATGGGGGAAATGCATTTCATGTTTTAAATGTGTCTTTATTAATGAAACTGAGCATTTGAAAAATGTCTGACAGGCTGCATGCTCATGTCTGTTCTCCACGATCTACTTTTCTACTAGGCAGTTGATTTTTCCTGATGTAACTTTCTAAGTAAACTATTTTTATGTAAAAAGTAACGCACACACTACAAATTTAAAAGGTACAGAGGAGTACCCAGAGGACACCTGACCCCAGCCCCGGCTCCCTCCCTGGAGACGAGCGGGAGTACCCACTCACTGGCACCCTCGGCCCGCGGAGCCACAGCACTGGCTGAGCTGACAGAGACCGGCCAGCGGAAGCTCAGCCGTCACTTAGGAACGGGGCAGCACAGCACACGTGGCTTTCAGAGCAATCAATGATGGAATCTTATCACAGAGAAACTTATACACGCGGGTACTCTGAGAACAGGATAATGCCACTTACTTTTCAAAAAAGAATTCTGGCAACTTTTCAAATAAGATTTTGATAATGACAGGCTGAAAAAAAGAAGACAAAGAGAGTTAGGAGATGGTATCAAAATATACAACGGAAACATAATTAGCCATAATTCTCTTCAACAAGCACTCTTGGAGGAAAAAAAAATTGGCAATTGAAACCCAATTATAAGATTGTCAATGTTAATGTTTATATATTTTGAATATAAACTTTTGGAATACAAAGACTCATCAATAATTACTCTTCTGAAAAACTGTACAATGGGGACCTCCTAGTGGCCTAGGTATTAAGTCTGAGGGATATCACTACTATGGTCCAAGTTCAAGCTGACAGGGAGCTGACCCACACGGCGCAGCAGGCCTCTCCTGTCTCCCTGCTGCTCCCCTCAGCAGTGTATTTCAGTCAGTCTGCCTGTTCTGCTCCCCACTGTCTCTGGTGAATCCTCTAACCCTCTAGCACCTCTGGCCTGTACCCCAGTTCTTTTATGTAAAAAAAAAAAAAAAAGGAGGAGGCAATAAGATCATTGAAAGATTATTAGGAGAACCTGGGAGAAAAGAAGAGGAAATTGAAGAATGAAAAGGCAGAGACTTTCCATTGTTACATACATGTTTATAAGTTTAGATGTTTAAAGCATACAAATGTGAGGCCTCCCTGGTGGCACAAGAAGTCACAGCACTACGAAGCATCCACGCCACTGCATCATGAGTTCTAACCCTGGCCAGGGAGCTGACCCACATGATGCAGCAGACCTCTCCTGTCTCCCCGCTGCTCCCCTCAGCAATGGATTTCAGTAGACCTGCCTCTTCTGCTCCCCACTGTCTCTGATAAGTCCTCTTACTCTCTGCACCTCTGGCCTATACCCCAGCTCTTGGGGTATAAATTTAAAAAAAAAAATCAATGTATTATCCATTTAAAAATTTAAAGAGAGAAAAGCAAAGGAAAATAGGAGAAAACCAAGTAAACGAACAAATAAAAGTTAACTGGGAGATGTAAGAGGTGACTATAGCAGCCACAGGCACGGCCATCAGATCACACAGGACATGGTTTTACAAAACAGGAACCAGAAACTAAGGGAACAAATGAGCTGCACAATGCTCTGGGCTAATCAGTTCAGTCCAAAGGCATAGTCACTGCCCTACCGGAGCATTTCCACAACAGGGCTGGCAACCTGCCGCAAACACACTCTCCCGTTAGCCCCCGCTCAGCCCCGTGAGTCAGCTGCCGTGGGCGCACACCACAAATCACACCCGGGAGTCACGGAACCAGGGCGGAGCCTCACCTGCAAGATGTCAATCCCCAGAAGCAACTTGATGAGGCTCTTAGAGTAAGATGTGCTCGTGCTGTAAAAAAGGGGCGTTTGATTTCCTTGTTTTAATGTTGTTATCCTTTCTGATAAAACTGGTTAAACATGTAATCTCTAAAGACATTATCTTCTTAGATAATACTGAACAAGAAAGGATGGCTCTTCAGCAAGCAAGAATGGAAATTCTATCAACACAAGGGAGATAGTCTAGAAAACACTCATTCATGTCTTAGCCTCATAACTATAAATTTAGTATTCGAAGGTTAGGTCAAAATTCTGCGGTCAAGAGAGCTGTAAGACAAAAGTGAAATTCCAAAACACTGCGCTTCTCCTGTCCCCACGCAGTGAGTGGGACAGACTCCATGCTGCTCACCGTACCTGGCCTCCTCATCCTGCAGGTGTTCACAAGACAAAAGGCAGTTCCTGAAACAGTCATGGTCCTCGATGTAAGACTCCAGACCACTAGCAAATTCTTCTATAATCTTAATGACATTAAAAAAATAAATAATAACGAGAGTAAGATTGTTAGTTTAACATCTGTACTAGATTAGATTAGCTAAGAATATACTAGATCTTTCAACTCTATGCCACTCTCTTTAAATTCCCAATCGCAGCATACTGCTGGTAAGTGAAAACCAACCAGGGAGAAAATACATACTTTGGGATAAGAAGGATGTTTCCTCAGATTCTGAAAAAGCTTCTTTTGGAATATGACTTGATCCACAGCTACGAGGAACAAAGAACAGCTGGTTAACACCATCTACCACTGTCTCCATTCCTTGAAGGCCTAAGCCTCCTAACTGATGAAACCAGTAAAGGTATTGTCACTCTAATTACAGAACCAAATCTAAGCTTTGCTCTAGGATGGCTACTGAGAGTTCTTTTAAAAAAAAAAAAAATGCTATATAAAAAAGAAGTACTATAACCTCAGCAGGGCAGATTAATCTATGTTCCAAAGGAGGGTTATCTATGGCTATACGGATTTCCACTGAAATTATTCTGACCCAGATCTAATGACTCTTCAGGGTATTAGTTTTTTTTTTTGTTTTTTTTTTTTTTTTTTTTTTTANTTTTTTTTTTTTTTTTTTTTTTCACAAGAGAACATGAAATAGGGCATCACTGGTGGTGTAGGGGTTAAGTCTCAGCACTATTAAGCTATCGCGAGTCACTGCAGCATGAGTTCGATCCCCAGGCAGGGAGCTGACCCACACAGCACAGCAGACCTCTCCTGTCTCGCCCACTGCTTCCCCCAGCAGTGGATTTCAGAGGATCCGCCCGTTCTGCTCCCCACTCTGTCTCTGCACCCCAGCTCTTATATGAATAAATCAGTAAGTCTTTCAAAAAGAGAGAGAGAACATTTGTTCTTATTTTTAAAAAGTGACTTAGAAGTACTTTAGTTAATATATATTCATCAGGACCAAAAACTGGAACAACAGTCTCTGAAAAACAATTTCAACTTCTCCCATGTCTCAGGAGCTGGTCCATTCGTTTCTAATTTCTCCTGACTCTCCATTTTAGAAAATACCCAACACAGTCCTCAGTCCGTTCACTAGACCCAGAGAAAGACTTAGATCAAAATATACCCAGTTGATTTTGACTCTCTCCTGTTTTAAGAGTAACTCCTGATTCCTTAAGAAGCTGTACAAAGACACTGTCATTTTCTTCAACTTCATTCTGAGCAAGAGTTTTCTTTGTCCTCTGTTTTCTGGCTTCTGAAAACACAAATGTTTAAAGAATGACCATTAGTAAAGCAAAGATTAAAATGTAAGTCCTCAAATAATACCTCTGAGAGGAAAAGTTCATGAGCTCCTCAAGAATTGTACTAGAGTTGATAGTGCAGTGGACACAACCCAACAATGTTCAGTGACGGTGGCTTATAAACAAATCTATCGATGAACAGAATTACTTCTACTTACTGCATTTTCCTTTGAGAAATTCAAAATGTACCATTTCTAACTAAAATAACCATGAAAATGCTTTCCACCACATTCTAAAGCAATCAACACCTCTCAGTTGTTTTCTGCTGGTGGCTGCACTGCAATCACCGAGTAACTTATGGAATGCACACTCTTAGGTCACATCCTAGACTTACTGAATCAGAATCCTGGGGAAGAGTTTGGGAGTCTGAATTTTTAACATGCTTGCGAGTTAGACCAAAGTCTAAGAAGCACTGATTTAGAGAGAGAAGACAGAACGGGGGTAATTCTCCCTCATCATATCATAAGTACAATCCAGACTGGTTTCATCCCAAGACATTGAACCCAGAGAAGCAATAAAACCTACAATCGAAAGAACAAGTACTTAAAGGTAAGGCTATATATTATTCTCATTTAATGGTATGATTCTAGTTTTCCCTTCCCCCAATTCTTCCTTTTTTCCCTATAGAAACTTTAATAAAATGAAACAAACCCACTGTTTTCTTTAAGGAAGTTTAAGACACAACTGGGATGAATAATTCAATTTTATTCTCACCAAGAATCTTTTCAATAAATTTAACTCCCAAGTCTCGTCTCTTCTGGAGAATAGTATTTCCAAAGTACACCATTTTTAACGACTTAAGTTATTCCTCTTCAGTTTCAAAATCTACCCATTTCTCTATATTGTACAATGCGTTTAGTGATAGTTTTAATGTTTTGGAATTTCTTTTTCTTTCTTTTTTTTTTTTAAAGATTTATTTATTTATGCATACAAGAGCTGGGGTACAGGCCAGAGTTGCGGGAGGTGAGAGGATTCACCAGACAAGAGTGGGGAGCAGAACAGGCAGAGCGATGGAAACACACTGCTGAGGGCAGCAGCGGGCGAGACAGGAGAGGTCTGCCACGCCATGTGGGTCCCCTCCCTGGTTGGCAGCAGGGCTCGAACTCGTGCTGCAGTGGCTTGCGGTTTGCTTCATAGTGCGTTGCTTAACCCGTTGCGCCACCAGGGAGGCCCGGAATTTCTTTTTCTAAACTAAGCTTATTCCTAACATGGTTTGGCCTGGAAATTTTAATCACTCTGAAAGTTGTTCGAGTAGAGTCAATAATCATTTCCTTCAGTATTTTATATTTGAACAAGAGTCAGCCCCAAATTAGAATTCAACAAAAAAATGAGTCTCCAATTTACAAGTTAGAAGTGTCATAGTACATTGCAAATGAGTGCAATGTATGAAGAAGACTGCATTCTCACATGGTTTTTAACACTCTCCTTGCCTCTGGTGTGCTTGCTCTGAATGTCTTTCCTTTACACATCACTATCAGAGAATTTATCTAGACCAAAAAACTTTTTAATGAATGATTTTCATAACTTGTTTTAAAGCAGAAAGACTTTATCATATTTCTGTGTCCCAGCACTTAGATGCTATAGATAAGCCCTATAAAACTAATTCCTCTTCAGATGTGGACAAGGGTTTAGAAACTGTGGGCAAGCCCAAAATT
This sequence comes from Galemys pyrenaicus, assembly GCA_019455555.1. Classification (NCBI taxonomy): domain Eukaryota; kingdom Metazoa; phylum Chordata; class Mammalia; order Eulipotyphla; family Talpidae; genus Galemys; species Galemys pyrenaicus. The sequence continues at coordinate 4,598,470 of JAGFMF010011663.1, read as the reverse complement.
ATACATGAGCCTTAGAGGCAGAAACTCAAACTCCAATCTCCTGATACTAGATTCTGTAAATGATGACATCCAGCATGTGAAAGGAGCAATTTTATATCTCTTAAAGCACTTCACACATTTGCTACAGTAAACAAAGCAACAAATAACTAGGCACTCACTGGAAGCATCTTCTGTCAGGCTCCCTTTAGCCTCAGGTTTTGATTGTTGCCTTTTGGAAAGCATTTTGACCAGTCTTCTGCAGTTAAATCACCTTCTAAAGCAAAATTGGAGAATTTTAGTTACTCCCTAGACACCATATAAATTCTTAAAGCTATTAAATCAAAGGAAACTACTCTATCCAGAACCAGCAAAGTTGCAGTCTTTACACAGATGCTACCAAATACAGGGGCTGAGAAATGTCAACACCTGTATCCAGCCAATACAGGCAACCTGAGTGATACACAGGTTTGGTCTCTCACTACTGCAATAAAGTAAACGTTTCAACAGAGCGAGTCACTTTTTTTTGGTTTCTTTCCCAGTGCCTATAAAAGCTGCTCAAACTATATATACTATAATCAATTAAGTGTGCAATAGCATATGTCTAAAAAAACAATGCATGTACCTTAAAGATAATCGAGACAGGAAGATAAGATGTTAGAAAAATGGCACCCACTGATTTGACTGACACAGGGTTCCAGAGACCTTCCATTTGTAAAATACTCACAAAGCACTGTAAACCAGGGTATGCCAGTATGCCCTTGCTTTCAAGGCTTGTTTACCTAGCTGCCTCCAGTCAGACGACATCCCTCTTGCTGAAGGATAATGTCCAGTCTGATATTCAAGATTTCTCATCATCTAGCCACATTCTATCTCTACCTTTTAAAAATATTTATCTTGATGGTGCCCTGGTGTTACGGTGATGGGGAATACATGGGGATTACAATTGATGTCAAATATATATAAATTTTAAAAAATTATAAATAAAAAAATAAATATATTTATCTTTATTTATTTATGCATACAAGAACTAGGGTGTAGGCCACAGGTGTGCGGGTAGTGATGATTCACTAGAGACAGAGTGGGGAGCAGAACAGCCAGATCTACTGAAATACATTGTGGGGAACAGTGGGCAAGACAGGAGAGGTTGGGGCCTCCCTGATGACAAGAGGGTTGAGTGCCACGCTGTGGAGCTTCTGCGGCCACTGCAGCACAGGTTAGATTCACCGCCTGGGAGGGGACCTGCAGCCTGGGAGGGAGGCTGCGTGGGGCAGCGGACCTCTCCTGCCTTACTCGCTGCTCCCCTCAGCAGTATGTTTCAGTCAATCTGCCTGTTCTGCTCCCCATTCTGTCTCTTGTGACTCCTCTCACCTCCTGAGATTCTGGCCTGTACCCCAGCTCTTGTACGCATAAGTAAGTAAAATCTTTCAAAAAAAAAAAGACAGGTGAGGTCTGCTGCCCCATGAGGGTCAGCTCCCTGGATGGGGATCGACCCTGTGGCAGAGGCTGGAGATAGCTAGATACTGCTGAGACTTAACCCCCTGCACCACCAGGGAAGCCCACAGTCTATTTTATTTTAAAGCCTTATTTACGCATACAAGAAATAGGGTACAGCCAGAGGTGAGGAGGCCTGAGAGGATTTATCAGAGACAGAATGGGGAACAGAACAGGTAGATCGACTAAAATACACTGAGGGGAGACAAAGGTCTGCAGCACCACGTGGGTCAGCTCCCGGACCAGGAATGGCTGTGGATAGCTTCATAGTACTGCGACTTAATCCCTTGCACACCAGGGCGTCCCCTTTATCTCTTATTTTTTTTAAATATTACTTATGCATACAAGAGCTAGGGTGTGAGCCAGAGGTGTGGGGCTTGAGAGGATTCAACAGAGACAGAGCGAGAATAGAGCAGGCGGATCTACTGAAATCCACTGCTGCGGGGTGCAGCTGGGGTACAGAAGACTGCTGCACCATGTGGGATCACCGCCCTGGCCAAGGATCCAACTCGTGCTGCAGTGGTTGCGGATGCTTCATTGTGTGGTGCCTTAACCTCTTGCATCACCAGAGAGGCCCCCTATCTCTTTTATAACTCAATTATTCAATCCTATCTGTTGGAGACCGTGCTAGCGCTGGGATTACAACTGTGAATAGGACAGGCATGCACACTGCCTCAGATTGTTCATCGTATATAAAGTGTATAAAGAAAAATACAGGGTGCTATGAAAGCTTAGACAGAAATTTAGTGTAACTAGGAATGGGGGTGATGAAGAAAAATGGGGACAATTTTTCAAGGATAGGTTCTCTGAGGAAGTAGTTTTAAGCAGGGACCTGAGGGTTGAAAACAGGAGTCAGTAGAAGAGGAAGATGAGTAGTCCAGGCAGACTCTGAAACTGGAAGCCACTCAGAGAATTAGTAATGAGAGAGCAGAGTTAAGCCAGGGCCTCACCACAGGCGCTTCTATTGTTTTGTAAACCAGAACATTCCTGGTCTCCCCACCTTTGCTTAAGGCTTTCTTTTCACCCAAGATAATCTTCTCTGCCTAGAAACTACTGGATATCCTTAATAACTTGGCCCAACGTTTATCTTCCACGAAAAATGCTCCAGTCCCCAAGGGAGACTGCGACTCTGGCTCCCCAGCTCCTAGCCCGCCAGCCCTTAGGCTAGACCGAGCAGTTCGGAGTGAGCAGGAACCCAGCCTCATTTATCTCGGTACCTCGCGGGTTTTCTCGGCACCCCCACGGTATCTTGGTGCATTGGGAGAAAGAAAATCTAAGACTATTCACTCTGAGAGAATGTAAGGCGGGTAAATACTTTGTAAACAACTATAATAAGCGTTCCAGACATAGTAGTTTATCCCTCACAAAACGTTTTGAGATGGGTACCAGCATTATGCTCACATTAAGGGGCAGAGCTGGGATTCTAACCTGGGCAGTCTGGCGCCGGCCACGGCTCTCTTGAACCCCCACCTCTGCCTACTCTTCATTATTACAACGGCTGATGATGCGAGCACACACAGGACCCGCCACACCCGCACAAGGGGCGACAGGGAACCTGAGATGAGCCGAATCCGAGGATGAGCGGACACGAGTAAAGAATGCGCGCAGACCTGCCCCCCCACCTCGGGGCTCCAACCGGCCCCTGGGAGGAAGAGACCTCCCCGCGGCCACAGACATCCCGCCAGCAGAAGCCTAACACTGGGGAGTGGCGCGGTCTTTCCGGGGCGTCACCTCGTGGGTGTGGGGGTAAAGCCTAAATAAACTGGGTTATCGCAAGCACGCGAGGAAGTACCTGAGGGACTAGCCCGCGAAAGGACGGACGACGAGGCCGAAGCGTGCGGCGCAGAGCCGAGAGCCCAGCGACCAGGCGGCGCGGCCGCGGAGCCTCCCGGGAGGACGCCGGCCACCCCCACCCCCAGACGAGTCACCGCCCCTAGTATTCGACTTTCCCGCCCGGCGGGACGCTTATGACGCGTCCGGGCGCGCCCCGTCGTGACGTCGAACTTCCACGCCGGAAGTGGACGGCCTGCGGCCCGGCTAGGAGCAGTGTGCGGGAACCGGAGTAACAGGAGGGGCCAGGGCCGGCCAGGCTGAGGGGCGCCAGAAGGCCCGGAGGCGACCTCGACGCCGTGCCCCGCAACCCAGGGGACAGAAACCCCAGTACACCCGGCCAGGAGCCGGCGCTGTGTGAAGATGGCGGGGCCGGAGCTGCTGCTTGACTCCAACATCCGCCTCTGGGTGGTCCTGCCCATCGTTATCATCACCTTCTTCGTGGGCATGATCCGCCACTACGTGTCCATCCTGCTGCAGAGCGACAAGAAGCTCACCCAGGAACAAGTCTCCGACAGGTCAGAGCCCTCCCCTCGCGGGCAGCCTCACTCCCATGACCTTGGGCAAGAAGGTGCGAGAGTTATATGTCAGTTTCCTTGGGTTCACATCTTTCCCAAGCTGACTGGGTGACCTTGACCGAATTACGTGTGCTTTCTGTTTCGCCAACTGTTAAACGGGGTTGATAACAGGATTTCTTCCCAGAGCAGCATAAGGATTATATTTTAGATAATATCTAAAAAGGCTTTAGGACAGGGTTTGGGACTATCAAGTGCTGCAAATAGTTTCACGGTTATTAGGCTAGTCGTCACCCCTGGGTGAATTCATTTGCCTACGAACTATCCTGCCCTACCCATTCCTTGGGAAGAGTTCCAAGGACTCTGCATTGTTGGCTTTTAGTCTTTGTAACATCCAGTCAAGGGGGTGTGATCATACTCACCTCATTCAGCACCTAGTCTCTGCTGGATACTATGTTAAGGACTTATATTCATTAACTTATTTAAATTCCAGTGTAACTCTGAAGTAGAATCTCTCTTGTCTCCTCTTAAAAAAAAAAAAACTGAAACTTAAGAGGTTCCATGATTACACATAATGTCATTCAGGACTTAAGCCAAGACTTCTAGTTCCCAGTCTGGAGCTCTATTGTACCACAGCAGACACTCAGTTATTTTTCTGGGGCATCAGTTTTACAACTAATTTCCTGAGGATAATCTTTAAAAGTCAGTTTACTGCAGAAAGAAGGCTATTAAAAAAAAAAAAAAAAAGGCAGGGAGGTAGGGAGAGTTCAGACACTGAGCACTGATTGATTGCTACCAATTAAATGTTCTCATTTTATCCACACTGAAATAGATCATCCTAAACCCATGTCTACACTTGAAGAAAAGGAAGCCCAGAGAAGTTAAGTAGCATTCCCAGCACAACCAAAATAGGAAAATATTGTGCCAGTGATTGAGCCCAGGTCGTGTTTCTCTTGTGTTAGAATTGGTGGCATATTGGGCCTACTGGACATGTTTACTTGACTCAGGGGCTAAGCAGAGTATCCTGTGTCTTAAGCACATAGAAATGTAGGTGCTTGGATCCAATAGGGAATCTCGTACTTGCAGAGGCTGGCCAGCCATAAAATGTTATTCCTTCAAGTGTGGATATTTGAAGAGGCCCTTCAAGTGTGGATATTTCTAATAGATGAATTTTAACTTAAGAGTCTGACTCTGAAGTTAAATTCTCTCAACCACAATTCCTGCTATTACAGATTCCCTGCCATAATTTTCTGCTCCCAGTTCATTGTGATTTTTTGAGCACTGTTCCTTAATAGTGGGTCCAAAGCTCCTTTTTCTTTTTCTTTTTTTTAAAGATTTATTTATTTATGGGGTGTAGGCCAGAGGTGCAGAGAGGTGAGAGGATTCACCAGAGACAGAGTGGGGAGCAGAACAGGCATATCCATTAAAATACATTGCTGAGGGGAACAGCTGGTGAGACAGGAGAGGTCTGCTGTGTTATTTGGGCCGGCTCCCCAGCCAGGGGTGGCTGCAGATAGTAGATAGTGTCATACTGCTGAGACCTAACCCATTGAGCCACCAGGGAGACCCCCAAAGCTCCTTTTTCTAGCCCAAAATGAAATTCACAATGGATATAGTTATGTACAATAATGTTTTTAAAATAAGAACGTTTTAGTTGTAACAATCAGAAGAAATAAGAGGAAAATACTTTACATTTCATAAGTGGTTTGTAGAACTGTCCTAGAAAGAATAACACAGGGCTGGTGGTGCAGCAGGTTGAGCGCTGCACTTTGAAGCATCCATGGCACAGCAGCGCAAGTTCGATTCCCAGCCAGGGAGGAGACCCACATGGCACAGCAGACCTCTCCTGCCTCACCTGCTGCTCCCCTCAGCAGTGTACTTCGGTCAGCTGCCTGTTCTGCTCCTTGCTTTGTCTCTGGTGAATCCCCTCACCTCCCACGACCCTGCCCTGTACCCCAGCTCTTGTATTTATAAATAAATAATTTTTTTTTAAGTATAACTGGGTTGTTTTTTTTTTTAAAGTATAAGCTGGTGGCACAAGGGTTAAAGACACAGTGCTATCTAGCTGCTGCTAGCCAGCTGGATCCCTGGCAGGCCAGGGAAGGGACCCACATGGTGCAGCAGGCCTCTCCTGCCTGTCCCGTTGCTCCCCTCTGCAGTGGATCTCTGTGGCTCTGCCTGTTCTACTCCCCACTCTGTCTCTGGTGAATCCTCTCACTCCCCCCCCCATTACACCCCAGCTCTTGGATGCATAAATAAATCTGAAAAAAACAATTTTTTTTTAAAAAGAGAGAAAGCGTAACACAGAAGCCTCATGAGATCACCGTAATTGGGACAGGTTCAGTCACGTGGGCTACTTAGCAGAGATGCTATCACAGATGGCAATGTTGTCTTGGATGTGATTGTCCTAAATGGTGAATTGCTCTTGATAAAGTTCAAAACAAAGTGCAGCTTCCCTCCCACACTTAACAATAATAACGTGTTCCACAGATGCAGTTATAGAGTAAGAGAATTCCACACAGACGTTGAGAAGAGTTTCATGTGGAGAAAGTGAGGCCTGAAGAGTTCTGGGAACGGCAGGTGCATTGTATTGATACGTAGAGAGTGAGCATACAAGCACAGTTCAGTTGTGTTCATTTCTGTCAAGGATTTCTGTTAATTCAAGGGCCTTTTTCCTCATTAAAATACTTTGAAAACCTAGACTAAGTCAGTGCTTGCATCTCTGCTCTGTTTGGCATTTGTGTCTCGATGTCACCCACTTGTTTTTGCACTCTGTGATCTTGAATCACCGGTCAGGTTCAGATGTCACCAGAAATGTCACATGGTCGCTCTGGGAGTGTTTACTGAGTTGCTAGCAGCCTGGACCCTGGGTGAATTTCTCTTTGCTGGCAGATAACAACCATCTCAAGTCCTGGAGCCGTTCTTCGCGGGTTTGAAAAGTTCCTTCTTTCATCCCCACCGCCCTCCGCTCGTGCCCATATCTTCTCAACTGCTGCTCTTTCCACTCACAGAAGGCTCCTGCTTAGCTCATGACAAAGCAACAAAAAGCAATGTCTGAAAAGTGCCTTCCTCAGAAATCTTTGTTCAGAAACACAGTCACTGTTGAACGATGGCTTTCTTGAGAAACAGTTGCTAGGTTAAATACATTCTGTCGGTCTTCAGGGTGTTTGTATTTTGAGAAGTTTCCCGCAGGACTGTCGCCAAACAGGCCTTCTCTTGTGTTTAACTAGGTCTTCTGCTTTATCCTCTCATTTTCCTCTAGTGTTTCGCTTTTTAAAAATCTCATTGTCTTGGTTGTATTTTTCAGTCAAGTCCTAATTCGAAGCAGAGTCCTCAGGGAAAATGGAAAATACATTCCCAAACAGGTACTCGTCTCTTTTGTATCACAAGCGCCATGATTCGCAGCTGGGGCAGTAGATACCTGAACGTTTTATGAGGGGACCCTTTGGGGCGAGCTGAGGGCTGCAGGGCAGGAATGAGGCTGTGGCCAGCCGGGTCTGCTGTCGCTGTGACCCCACCCTTAGGAAGTAGTGTTAAAGTGACGTCGGCAGCTGCCATGCAGGTGCCACCTCGGGGTGTGGAAGCGTGTTCAGGGCCTCTGGCCGGGCCGGGGGGCTTGACCGTTTGTGCTGTCGCTGTTTTAAAACTTAAAAGGCTCTTTTTTCTACTAGTCCTTCTTGACACGAAAATATTACTTCAACAACCCAGAGGATGGATTTTTCAAAAAAACGAAAAGGAAGGTAGTGCCTCCTTCTCCTATGACTGGTATGTTCCTCCCCTTCTCCTCTTTAAGGAATATTTTCCACAGGAGTTATGTTTGTGGAGGGGGTGTTTAAATGTTATGTTGTCTAATACCGTATTCTAAGGAACCACAGAGAGCATGGAGCCAGAGGCCTGTGGAGTGCAGGAAGGGGAGGAAGTGGCGTTCTCTTTTTCAAATGAATCTGGGAAACTCACTGTTTAAAGTAGGTTGAAAAAGAGAAGCCAAACAAAAGCACTGGGCTGAGAGGGCAGGAAAGCCAGGCCCCAGCTCAGGTCTCTGTGCTGGGCTGTCTCTCAGGACGCGGGGCCCCCAGGAGCATGGCGAAGAAGCACCCGCCCCAGCTTCCGCCCACCACTGCCCCTGCCTGAATGAGGGGCTTGCGCCGCTCCCCTCACCTGCGTTTTCTTGCCAGGCGTGACCGTGTGGCCCACCCTCACTTGTGGCTCTTACAGATTTCTTCCACTGCCCCCACAATACAAAAAAAATACTGCATTTTTGACCAGAGCAAAAGAATGTTTTATTATGTGTTGACCCTCATTTGAGTGCCTATTTCTTTAGGTACAACAACAAGAATTTAAATTAAACCAGACAGGAGGTGCTCGGATTTAGTTTAGGGGTCCTTACAAGGATCGGGCCTCCCTGTTCGTGGCGCGCGGGGTAAGTCTCGGCACTATGAGGCATCCGCAGCCACTGCAGCCTGAGTTCGATCCCCGGCCAGGGAGGGACCCACAGGGCGCAGCAGACCTCTCCTGCCTCCCCGCTGCTCCCCTCAGCAGCGTGTTTCAGTGGATCCGCCTGGTCTGCTCCCCGCTCTGTCTCTGGTGAATCTTCTCACCCCCGTACCTCTGGCCTGTACCCCAACTCTTATATGCATAAATAAATCTTTTAAAGAAAAAGCAAGAACCAAAAGACCAATAATAATTAATTTGCTGTGGGGCAAATTAAAACAAGATGTCCTTTCTAGCCCATTAAATCAGCAAACACTGAAAAGCTGAACCAAAGCTGCTGCTGCCGGGGCCGTGGGGATTAGACCCCCTCACGCTGTCGAAGGGCAGCGTGATGGGCAGCGTTGCTCATTAGCGAAAAACTGGCACTAGTGTAGAGATCCCCCAAAGTGCTGGGCATGGCCACCCAGTGGACTCCTGTGCGGACCCTGAAATGGAGACTGGTACCAGCTGCAGAGACCGTTCACGATAGCGTCATTTTTAAAAAATGAAGCAGCACGGTAAGTGTAATGTCCCTTTACCGAGCGTCGCTTGGACAGTAGCCACGTGCGTGTGGGTGTGTCACGGAGGGGAAAGCTGTGCAGCCAACTGTCCCCGAGTCCACGGCGCAGGCCCGGAACTGCCCACAGCCCGTGTCTCTGTGTCATGTGAAGTGTTTACAGTGGACTTACGTCACTTTAATTATCAAATTTAGACTTGATGAGTGAGCTTATAGCACCTTAATTATCCAATAAACTCAGACCGGGGGCAGCCGGGGCCTGGCTGACCGCAGCATGTGTCGGCCTGTGCTTCTGCCGCAGACCCCGCGGTGCTGACGGACATGATGAAAGGCAACGTGACCAACGTCCTCCCCATGATCCTGATCGGCGGCTGGATCAACATGACGTTCTCCGGCTTCGTCACGAGTGAGTCTCCACCCCGGCAGGCGGCCTTCGCCTCACCCCGCTGCTCCCACGCCCTCGCCAGAGGCGGCCAGGCCTGGCGGTGCTGACCCCGCAGGGCCCGTGCCAGTGCTGCCCTCGCAGCGACAGCTGTTCGTGCCGTCTGCTCACGGCTCTTCCCAGGCTGACTGCGTCCGCGGTGTGGGTGCTCATTCCCTAGTCGGCACTCGAGCGACTGACTTGCTAGTTCGATTCCAGAGGAGCTGGGTGTTCGGTCTGAGTAGAGGGGGAGCCTGCGCTATCTCGACCCCACTTTCTGGGTGTTCGGTCTGAGTAGAGGGGGAGCCTGTGCTATCTCGACCCCACTTTCTGGGTGTTCGGTCTGAGTAGAGGGGGAGCCTGTGCTATCTCAACCCCACTTTCTGGGTGTTCGGTCTGAGTAGAGGGGGAGCCTGTGCTATCTCGACCCCACTTTCTGGGTGTTGGTGTGAGTTGTTTTGTCTCTGTTAACCAGCTGTTTTCCGTTGATTCACACCTACGAGGGTCCTTAGTCGTGTAGTTCTGCGTGCGCACGTTCCACTTGGGGTTGAAGGGCTAGTGCGGGTCCTTTCAGATTTGAGGTCACAGCTCAGTTCGAGCCCTGCTTCGTGCGCAGCAAGGAAGCTGGTGCTCAGCAAGCCACGGCACGGTGACCTCTGCCTGCTGTTTCTTCAGAAATGGACACAGGCTGCCAAGGAGATCGTTTCCAAATTCCATCCAGTTCCGAGTCCCCGGCCTCTCGGGGACCGAGCACGCGCGGTCACACAGTGTTCTAGGGTGACACCTGAGTGGCGCTGAGCTTGTTCTCTCTTCCCTGCAGCCAAGGTCCCGTTCCCCCTGACCCTCCGCTTCAAGCCTATGCTGCAGCAAGGGATTGAGCTGCTCACATTAGACGCGTCCTGGTAAGAACTTGCTCTTAGCAAACAGAAACACAAGCAGTACTCAAACCGGTGTCTCTTAAGGAAGACTTGCAGTTTCCATACCTCCCTGGAATAGTCTCCTAGAGTGTTTTCCCATCAAAACTGCACTCAGAACGCCATGGGTACGTGGGGGCCCAGCTTGAGTGAGTCTCACAAAAGGAGAGACTGGATCAGCCTCTTTTCTCTGGGTCTTGGGCCGAGGAGTACAGGTGGCTGTATCCACTCCTTGAAAGTGAACAGATGAAGCCTGGATATCTGGCCAGGCAGACGTCTAACAGAATCCTGGAGTTGGCGGGAATGGGTGTTTGTGTAACTTTTTCCAAAATACGTTGCTGCTAATAAAAACATTAACTCTTTTCATCGGCACTATGCTAGGTGTTTTCTGAAAATTTTATTTGACCCTCATACCAACCAGTGAAGTAAGTGGAGGGATTGAGATTGGGCTACAGAGTCAGCCAAACCCAGCTCTGGTGTCTTCTGTATCACTGTGTATTTAGCAGAGTAATAAACCCCAAGTCCAAAAGCCTTTAGAACACTGCTGCAGGGCTGGGGCCCTGCGGTGCCGCTCCCTGTGGTCTCACCAGAGGGTTCTGTCCGTGGCTTCCCAGAGAGCAGCACACCTGCTAACAAGGCACAAGCAGTCGGCGCAGTGATGGCCACACCTGTGACAACCGTGACTCCCTCCCCAGTACCTCTGGCTGCACAGAGGGCGGGACAGGCCAGGTGCAGGGAGACTCTTGGCTGTGCACAGCTCTGTAGAGCGAACGCCGTAATTAACAGGAGCGGCTTGACCCAGACCTTGGCCTCTGGGCCCATCTGGGCTGAACAAAACCATGGCCTGTAAAAAAGCTTGTTTGTGTCTCCTCGACATCCAGACAGGTATGTGACTGACACGCCGGCTGGTCGAAGGGGACACTGAGCCTGGATGCAGCTGGCTGCAGATCCGCAGCACCCCAAGTAGTGGGCGTTTACTTACGTGCCACCTGTGGAGTGGCAGAGGAGACTCCTGCCGCTGAGGCCCAGGGTCTGGAAGGAAGCGCGTCTTCTTCCCCTGCACGCCGTTGCGCGCACTACCGCTAGTTTGTGTTACATGGTGTTACTTCTGGAGGCCCAGTGGGAGCCGAAGCTACAGGAGCGTCAGTGCTGGAGCAGCACTGGAGCGGCTGCAGTCTCAGCATCACGTACTTCCCGAGAGCCGCCAGCTCCCTGTGGGAACGGAATCTGCCATCACTGCCTTCCACGAGAGGCTGGGATTTAGTCAGGAGCCCCTTGCTGTTTCTGAGTGGTCCTGTGTTGTTTGCATTTAGCATAGATAATAGGTGTATGCTGTCAGTTAAACACATTAAGTGGTTTCACGAGACCTGGCATAGAAAGGAACATCAAACAAACCTCGCGGTGCCAGGTGGGTGAAGCGCCGGCTGTGGCTCAGGCCTGGCTGTGGCGGCGAAGCCGCCCGCAGGGCCGCAGCGGTGCTCACCCACGCGTAGGGGCCGCCTCACGGCCTGCTCTCTGCTTCGGGTCTGCCCGGATAAGAGGACCCGCCCTGCTGATGTCTCTCGACGTGCTGAACAAGCTTGGGGTGGAAAAGAAACTCCATGGGTTTCTGAGGTAACGGCCGCACTGTCTCACATTTGCTTTGCAGGGTGAGTTCTGCGTCCTGGTACTTCCTCAATGTCTTTGGGCTTCGGAGCATTTACTCCCTGATTCTGGGCCAAGACAACGGTAAGAAGCACACCAGGTCCCATAAGCGAATACTTCGGTCCGTGTATCACCCTTGCCGGTGCCAGAAACGTCAAATGTGTCGTGCAGTTTTTAGCACTGTCCAGTGTTTCATTCCTTAAGCTCGTTGGTAGTTTCTCAAAGATATTCTGAAAGAGTCTTAAAAACCCCAGTGTCAGACTGAACACTGAGTTGTCCCTGGCGATCACGGGACAGTATTTAGTTCCCCGAGTTAGATGCCCTCATCGAGGGACCTGCAGTGTGAGCCCCGAGGCCTGAGGCTGCTTCGCTGACGAGGGCTCTTGCCAGTCCCAGCCCTGGCTCCTCCCTGACGCCCGCGGCCTCGGGCACGTCGCTGGGCTACTCCAGTGCACGCCGCTTGTCTGTAAACAGGGGCCTTCCTGGCTGACCTGCGGGGTGGCGGCCAGGGATGGGTGAGGCCAGTATGTACAGTCCGCAGCGGAGTGCCTGGAAGAGCGTAGCTGCGCGGTGCCGGGATAATCACTCTCGCTGCTCAGTTGACATGAAGTTCAGTGCTCCCTTTAGTTGTCGTCTCCTGCTGCCATTGTGGCCCCTGTCAGGAGAGGTAGTAGCTGGTGCTGGCGAATCTCGGTGCAGTTGCTAACCCCTCCCGAGCAGCTCCAGCTGTTGCAAGGGAGGGCCCTGGGTGCTCTCAGCGCTGGTCCTCACGCCTTGGTCTTCTGTGCAGCCGCGGACCAGTCCCGCATGATGCAGGAGCAGATGACCGGCGCTGCCATGGCCATGCCCGCGGACACCAACAAGGCCTTCAAGGTACAGCGCTGCTCCCCGCCGCGGATACCAGAGTCACTGTACAAGTGGGTTCCCCGAAGGGAGCGCAGGACGTTAGTTTGCGTGTCTCGTTCCTAAGACAGTCCTCTGTTACGTAAATTCAAGATTCTGAGGAACACACACACAACTATGATGAACAAGGTTTTAGTCTACGAAGTCAGTATACAAAGATCAGCTGTACATTGATAAGGCTGAAATGATATAAAAAATTCCATTTACAGTAGTATCAAAAAGAATACTTAGGAATAAATCAAACAAAAGAAACGAAGACATGGGGCCTCCCTGGTGGCACAACAGGTTAAGCAACGCGCTATGAAGCAAACCTCAGCCACTGCAGCACGAGTTCGATCCCTGCTGCCGGCCAGGGAGGGGACCCACATGGCGCGGCAGACCTCTCCTGCTGTGCCCGCTGCTCCCCTCGGCAGTGTACTTCTGTTGATCTGCCTGTTCTGCTCCCTGCTCTCTGTGGTGAATCCTCTCACCCACCCCCACCCCCCCACACCTCTGGCCTGTACCCCAGTGCTTGTATGCATAAGTAAATAAATCTTTTTAAAAAAAAAAAGAAACGAAGACATGTTGAACATTACAAAACACTGCCGCAAGAAATCAAAGACGCCCGACCGCGGTGGAAAGACCTCCATGTTCGTTACAGAAGATTTGCGCTTGGCGCGGTGGCTGTATCCTCCAAGTCCAGCTCCGGTGTGACCCCTGTCAAGAGTCCACCTTGCTGACCTTGCAGAAGTTTACAAGTGACCTCGAAGTCCATCCAGAAATGCAGGGGATGCAGAGCAGCCCCAAAATTGTTGAATGAGAACCCAGCTGGGGCTCCCACTCTGGTTCGAAGACCTGCTCGGGGCTACAGTAACGAGGCTGGCGCCGGGACAGACATGTGAACTGGTGGAGCAGAACTGGGAGCTCGGAAGTAAATTCCTACTTCCAAAATCAAGTGATTTTTGACAAGATAATTCAAAGCGGGGAAGAGGCTTCCTGCTCAGAGTTTGCTATTTCAGGGAATGGAGAATTTTAGAAAGTTTACATATACACATATATAATTTATATATGTGTGTGTATATATGTATATATTATATATGTGTGTATATATAATTTCTAAAACATATATTAAAATATATTACATAGTATATATTATATATATTTAAGCATAGAGAGAGAGTAGCGATAGCCACACAGCAGTATGACCCAGCAGTTTCACACTCAGGTAAAACGAAGGATAGAAACTGTATTCCCACACACCAGCATATCTGAGAATGTTGGGTGCACTATCCCTTAGTCTCAGGAGAGCCCCCACAGGCCCATCATCTGATGAACAGGACCGAAATGGAGTATGTGAGGATGTATATAGTGGAGCATCACTGAGCCATAAAAAGCCAGACGCCCTGAGTCTCGCTCCAGCAGGGAGGAAGCGTAAACCCAGAAGAGCCGACTCCAGAGGCCAAGCAGTCATGGGTGCCGGGGCTTGGAAGGGGGGCCGCGGGGCGCGTCTGCAGCAGCTCCTTCTCGCGGTCAGGAAAGTGTTCTGGACTAGATGGTGACCGCTCGGCATCTTTGTGAAGAAAACCACTAAGTTGTGCACACCAAAAGGGTGAGCATCATGGCGTGCAGATGATTTAAAAAAGAACCCACACCCATCTGCCGACATGCATTTGTGCGCGGCACTTAAGGAATACGTGCTGCTCGTTAAATTTCAAAACTTTTTTTTTTTTTAAAGATTTATTTATTTATGCATACAAGAGCTGGGGCACAGGCCAGAGTAGCAGGAGGTGAGAGAATTCACCAGAGACAAAGCAGGGAGCAGAACAGGCAGATCGATGGAAATACACTGCTGAGGGCAGCAGCGGGCGAGGCAGGAGAGTTCTGCTGCGCCATGTGGGTCCCCAAACTGGCCGGCGGCAGGGATCGAACTCGTGCTGCAATGGCTGCGGTTTGCCTCACAGTGCGTTGCTTAACCCGCTGCGCCACCAGGGAGGCCCTCAAAACGTTTTTTAAAGCCCCTCTAATTAAAGGCAGACGTCGCCAGCACTGCCAGGCCACCTGAGGAATGTCATCAGTAAATCATGTGATCTTAGCCTTCCTCTCCTTACCTGTAACCTGGGGGTGGAGGCGCAGTGAGGGGGTAGCGGCATCTGCCTGTGGGGTGAAGGCATCTCCGTTGTGCAGCGCTTCCGGGCCTGGCCATGGGCAGGCCAGTAACAGCCTGCTCTCCCCGCCCATCCTTTCCCGTTGCAGACAGAGTGGGAAGCGTTGGAGCTGACGGACCACCAGTGGGCACTAGATGACGTGGAAGAAGAGCTCATGGCGAAGGACCTCCACTTCGAAGGCATGTTCAAGAAGGAACTGCAGACCTCTATTTTTTGAAGAGCAAGCGGGAAGAGCTGTGTGGGGAACTCAGAGCAGCACCTGTAACTTGCGTGTGAGCCGGCGCCTCTGGGATGAAGGGAAGGCGTGTGAGCCAGGGGCCTGGGCCAGGGAGCATCTTGTCTGAGCCAGTTCCCTTTCTCCTTGAAACTGGAGAAAATCTGAGGCGTGTGTGGGTGACTTACAGGAAACAGCTGTTTTTAAACGTTTTAAGTTTTCCTTCGGGTGACTCCAGTAATGAAAGTCAGAGGAGGGGGAGCTCACACTAGTGACGATACAGCAAACTTAGCGACAGTTCGGCCTTGGGAAAAGCATGGTCGGTTACACCGGCGCCCCACGTGTAGTCAGCCTGACTTCCTACCACAGTAGATTCCTGTTTTCTGGGGTCCCTACACCCTGCAGTCTATCTTTAGTTTCTGTTGACATTTTTATAACTTTCTTTACACAAAAACGCGTTTTCATTATTGACATTTTCGGCGCCGTGGGCGAGGGGAGTGAAGCTCCCCGTTTCGTGCGTTTTGAGCCACAGAAGGACGTGAAAGCAGACGTGTCGAGACCTTCCTCAGACGCACCCTTCAGAATGAATACCCAGGGCAGGACAAACTTAGCACGCCTTCCCGATCTCTCCTGCTGTCCAGTGAAAGTCAGTGCCCCTGAGACACTGCCAGATTCTCAAGTGCCTTTGGGCCCCTCAGAGACGGGTTCAACCGCGCGAGGTCTCGGTCTGGGGTCAGGGTAGGTCAGGTGCGTCTGGCGCCGCACCGAGTGCGCAACTGGCGAAACAAAAGACCTCATTGCCCAGCCGCCGTTTGGACGAAGGGGTTGCGTGTCTCTAGGAGGCAGAGAGGGCGACAGCTGGCAGGCGCGTAGGTACGGACTGCCCAGGAGTAATTCTGTCTGGATTAAGTGTCCCAGGAAAGTGGCAGGTGCCGTTTCTGTACCAAGAGGCAAGTGTGATTTGCATGTTGAACGCTGTATCAAGAACAAATGACTCTTGACTCTATCGATTAAATCATCCTGTTTTCTCTTCTTTGCCTGTAAAAACGTTGCCTCTGTTGGTCACTGACCACTTCCTGCCCCCAGTTCTGAGTGTCTCGTGACCAGCGCTAGAGAATTCGACGTGAAAAACACGTGACCCTGAGGGATGGCAAGGAACTCACGAAGGCACAGAAGAGAGTGGGGGCTTCACTTTTCTTGGGATCACAGAGCCTCTGTGAGAATCTGCTGGAAGCTCTCAGCCTTTAAGACACAGGCACAGAGGCCTCCCTGGTGGCGCAGTGGGTTGAGCCCCGCGCTGTGGAGCATCCGCTGCACAGCGGCGCGGGTTCGTTCCCCGGCCAGGGAGGGGACCCACATGGCATGGCAGACCTCTCCTGCCTGGCCTGCTGCTCCCCTCAGCAGTGTGTTTCAGTTCATCTGCCTGTTCTGCTCCCCGCTCTCTCTGGTGAATCCTCTCACCTCCCACACCTCTGGCCTGTGCGCCAGCTCTAAATGCATAAATAAATAAATAAATCTTTAAAAAAAAAAACAAAACGACACAGGCACAGATTTTCCAGGCGACCTGGGGGATTGGTAGACCCTCCAGAGCCTTGTCACATTAAGAGGGTGACCCCCTTCTGGAAAAAAGTCTGCCTCAAAGAGTTCCTCAAAGAGTTAAATATAGGGGCCTCTCTGGTGGTACAGGGGATTAAGTCACAGCACTATGAAACTATCCACAGCCACTGCAGCACAAGTTCCATCCCCGCCCAGGGAGGGGACCCACAGTGCACGGCAGACTCTCCCTGTCTCCCCCCTGCTCCCCACAGCAGTGTGTTTCAGGCGATCTGCCTGCTCTGCTCCCCACTCTGTCTCTGGGGTATCCTCTCACCCCCCACACCTAAGTCTTTTCCCAAAACAGTTAAATATAAACCTTCCATATGATCTGGCAGTTCCACTGCTAAGTAGCTACATACCCAAGAAAAGTTAAAACACATGACCATACAGAAACTCGTACACGAGTGTACATGGCATATTCACAATGACCACAGTGGACCAACCCGGCGTCCCCCCGGCAGACGGCGGGTGACCAGGCAGGCACACCTGCACAGTGGCCGTCCTCAGCGGCAGCAGAGGGGGAGTGACTGACGGGCCAGCAACACGGAGCAGCCCTGAGACACCCCACTTGAAAGAAGCCCGTCAGGAAGACCACATACGCAGCCCCTTGCCCCTAGAACGCCCGGAGCAGGCCAGCTCCAGAGAGATGGGCGGCAAACCAGTGCTTGGCGGGGCCACGGGAGCAGCGTGAGGCTCGGGTGCCTCCAAGTTTTCTTCCGGGTCATGGGCAGCTGTCCTGCCCACCTGTGCCTAGGCAGCGCCTCTCTCTCAACCTGGCCTTTAAGACATAAAACAATAATGATAAAGTTCCCAAGGTGAATGCGGGGCAGAAGCACCACTTTAAATATACTGGAACCCACTGAGCATCGCGCCTGCAAGGGCGGCCTCGGCACAAGCGCAGCCACCGGGCCGGCAGGGCAGACGGGCTACAGCCTTGGCAGGAGACCACAGCCCCGGGGTCGTGGGGGGAGCGGCCCTTGCGGGCACACAGGCTGCAGGTGGGGGCTCGAGGGGCACTGCGGCCGCTCCCAGGTGCAGAGGGGACCGCCAGCGTGTCTCTGAACCTCCCAGGTGTCTCCCCGTGCCCTGCCACACCTCGCTGGCCCCGCTTCCCTCCCTGCCCTCTGCCCTGCCTTTCTGGAGACGCCTGGGAAGACTCCACCGTCCAGGAGCCAAAAAGCATCCCGGTCAGAATCTCTCATTCTTAATTTTTGATTATGGAAATAGTCGGACATACACAAGCATGGAGAATACAGGAATGCACCATCACCCGCTTCAGGGGATACCAGCTTTCTGCCGTTCTCCTTTCGCTTATCTCCAAACCCCCTTATCCCCCGAATATTTTGAAGTAAATCCCAGTAAGTATCTCTAGCGCACAGGCATGTCAAAACCACGTGCCATCATCTCACCTAATTATCCTTCCTAACTCCACCACCGCAGCTGTCTGACAAGGTTCTCCTCAGCGGCTCCCAGCAGAGCCCGCCCCTGTGCCTCCCACGGCTGCCTGGGTCTCTCATAACATTCTCCCTCCCCCTTTCAAGCCATGACTGCTGAAACCACGAGTTTCTACAGACGTCTGAGCGTTTCTCAGTTCTCTTACCTGCTGGCGAACTGAGTCTTCAGTTGTTTCTCACTGCAAGGAAAGATAAAGGGGACTGAGAAAATCAAGCACATAAAAAACGAAGCAATATTTACCCCAGTGTAGGATAAATGCAAATTACAAGGTTTTTCCGCCCTCCCGCCGTTAGCATCAGCGAAGGGCCCTGCGGCCTGCACGCCTGACGGCGGCACCTGGCATGGGGCGTGGGCCTGCGTAGCTGGGCGCACCTGGACCGAGACTGGCATAAAAGGGCGCGTCAGGGGACGCCACGGCAGCAGAAGCAGAGGCAGCAGAAGAGCTTGGCAGAAGCAGCAGCAGCAGCGGAGGCAGCAGCAGCAGAGAGGCCAGAGAGTGAAGATTTGCTGGGGGCCAAGAGGCCTGCCAGCCTCATGGCACCCTGGCCTCCGCCGGCCGAGAACTTGATTCCCTCAATATGAATGATACAGAAAGATCAATAAAACCCTGAAAAAGCCACCAAGAGCTCCAGGACTCCGCCTTTACCCATCTGCCCAGATCACAGAGAATCTGCCCGGTACCTTCCTGCCCCTACATCCAGGAAAAACAATGTCTAGGGAAAGCGTTATAATCACGCTCCTGGAGATGGCCTGAATAACTTCCACGTTTCTAGTATAGTGAATGCAGAACAGTTGTTACAGGGCAGGGAGAGGAGCACCCCAGAACCCCCAAGCCTGCCCTCTGTGAATGGGTTCTGCCATCCGCCGCATTAAGACAAACATACAAAACCTTTAATGGAAAGGAACTTTAATACAACTAGGGTACAACAAAGAAAGAACAAAG
>JAGFMF010011663.1:4518209-4579165 GCA_019455555.1 Galemys pyrenaicus | reverse complement strand
TAACCTCCCCACGGGTCTCTCACCCACATCTGTTCCAACCAGTCCAAGACCAAAAAGCAAGCACAGTTTCTTCACATGTCCCTCTGCTCGACGTGCCTCCTCCAGGTCTCTTTGCTGTTCTCCATCTTCCTTTTCTTCCTTCTTCTCTGCAGAAATCTTCTTTTTCCTGTTCAGCTCCACCCACTTAGGGTGGAACCAGGATTTTGGAACTTCCCCTTTTCCTGGGACCACCCTGTTACACAGTGACCAGCCAAAGCAACACAGGACAGCAGCAATGGACGAGCTAAATCGTCGTGTAAGTCTGATGTTTAGAAATCAGGTATAGGGCCCTCCCTGGTGGCACAAGGGGTTAAGGCTCAGCGTTATGAAGCATCTGCAGCCACTGCAGCAAGAGTTCGACTCCCGGCCAGGAGGGGATCCACATGGCCCAGCAGACCTCTCCTGCCTCGCCCGCTGCTCCCCTCAGCAGTGGATTTCAGTAGCTCCTCTGCTCCTCACTTTGGTAACTCCTATCACCCCCACACCTCTTAAATGAGTCTCTTAAAAAATGGAAGTGAGAGCATAGGAGAAGGGAACTGATTTTTTAAGAATGTGTCAAATGATCGAATTTATTAACAACACCAAAAAGTTTTAAAAATAAATAGGTTCATGTAGCTGGCACCGTGGGAGCTGAAAGCTGAGACAGAGCAGAGGCTCCAGGAAGCTGAGGCCCAGTGGGGCCAGGGTGGTGCGCGGCTAACCTGCGCCTTAGAGTCCAGGCCGCAGGCACTGCACAGAGAAGGCCCGTCAGGCTGCACCATCGCCCACCTGTTTGGCCTTTTGTGTCTTTGTTCGTGCCTGCGAGAGCCACCGAGTGGAACCAAAATGCCAGCCAAGTGCCCTGGGCATTGTCCAAACAGGGAGGCCATCTCTGCCAGCGCGTCGCCATGGCCCTTCCCTCTGTTTCCACGGCACCTTCCGAGGTACTTTTGGGTGGGAGCTCCCGACAGCTCCAACCCTGTGATCCCTTCGGCAGAGCAGCCGTTTTACAGACTCCTAACTGCGTAGGCGCCACCTGGTAGGCCTGGGGTTTTCACCCCCTTCTCCCACCGCAGATCTTCCAGGGAAGCAGGGGCGTGTCATCGCTATTAAGACACTGTAAGTCAGACTTGTGGCTTGGCCTGTACTTTTTTTTTTTTTTAAAGATTTATTTTACACACAATAGCTGGGGTGCAGGCAGGAGGTGCGGGGGGTAAGCGGATTCGCCAGAGATAGAGTGGGGAGCAGAACAGGCAGATCCACTGAAACACACTGCTGAAGGGAGCAGCAGGGAGACAGGAGAGGTCTGCTGCGCCTTGTGGGTCCCCTCCCTAGCCGGGGATCGAACTTGTGCTGCAGTGACTGTGGATGTTTCATAGTGCTGACTTAGCCCCTTGCGCCACCAGGGAGGCCCTCGCTGTGGGATCTTGAGCAAGTTACTTAACCTCTCTGAGCTTCAGCTTGTCAGCTATACAATGGAGAGCATAAAGATGGGGTTGCTGTGAGTGTTAGAGGGTAAGATCCTCCTGAATGGATTACACAAATAGGTTACGGACTTCAACCCCCCACTCCAGACCTACCATATCCAAGAACTACAAATCCCATAAGGTCATTATCGAAGAGCAGATCACTGGGACCTGAGGGTGGAGTTAAGCAGCCAGGCTGAGTATAAAGGCAGACATGTGGGCCTTGGGGGGTCTCTCTTTTCCTTGGGAGCCAGCTCTCAGCCCACCCTTGGGTTCCGCCCTTGGGTTCCAGCTGTGAGGAACTGGTAGGACATTTACAATCTCTTCTTGCATTATTCACTGTGCTATTTCCCCTCCTCTTGTAAATAAAACACTTTATTTACCTTTGTTGTATGTGCTTGCAGTTGGGGCATTATAAGTGCCTTCTGAGCCAGCGGGTGAGGACAACCCATTTTATATTAGGGTTGCCCTGTAACGTGAGGACCTGAAAAAATAAATGTGTGTAGCAAAGTTCCTGGCAGACTAGGAATGTGAGAAACAGCCTATGTAGTTGAAATCATGTGCCACCCAGCCCTGCCACCCAAGAGTCTTCAGGAAGGGCCTTCCTGGTGGCGCAGTGGGCTAAGCAACGCACTATGAAGCAAACTGCAGTTACTGCAGCACGAGTTCGGTCACTGCTGCCGGCCAGGGAGGGGACCCACATGGTGTGGCAGACCTCTCGGCCTTGCGCACTGCTCCCCTCAGCAGTGTGTTTCAGTCAGTCTGCCTGTCTGCTCCCCACTCTGTCTCTGGTGGATCCTCTCACCTCCCTGGACGTTGGCCTGTACCCCAGCTATTGTGTGCATAAATAAATATTAAAAAAAAAAAGAGTGTTCAGGAAGACTTTGGGGGTTTCTTTTAGAGCCAGGACTCCCTGCCCTGTACCTGGCTCCCCCCTCCCACTTAGATTCACCTCCACCCTCAGTCATCTGCTCTTTCCACAGAATCAGCTTTCCTCTTGGCCTCTGGCCAAAGGGATCACACTCTTGCTTCCTTTGTCTGGAATCTCAGAGCCCAAGCAGTGGGAGGTTTGGAAACAATAGGGTTGGGACACCTGGCTCCAGAGGGTGGCCTGGAAGCAGCTGGATAATCCTGTGGGGGCTGGGAGGTGAGAGCTGTCTGGTCAGTGAGACTGGATAGACACAAATGGGGACTCTTGGTCACTTGTCCTTGGGGAAAACGGAGGAAGGGAACCAGGCCAGCTCTGAGGCTGCCGAGAGAGACCCCAACTCCTCCAAAGGAGGTTCACGGGAGTCCCCAGGAGGCAATGGGAGGCAGGTCTGGGGCCTTCAGCTCCTGCAGTGTGCTCCTGGAATGCCCTCAGCCAAGTCTGGTGGCAGGGGGAGACGTAGGTCCCCCCAGGGGAAATCAGGATGCCATCAGAAAGAAAAATGGGCTTGGACAATGCTCCCCAAATACAAATTATGTATTATATATAGACCCAGGATCCAGATAATTTCCCATGAGATTAGAACTGGCTAGATCAACCAGGATGAAAAAACAATCACAGACGGGCCTCCCTGATGGCACAGCAGGTTGAAGCATCCACAGCACAGCAGCGCAAGTTCAATCCCGGGCCAGGGAGTGACCCACATGGCACAACAGAGCTCTCCTGTCTCGCCCGCTGCTCCCCTCAGCAGTGTCTTTCTGTAGATCTGTCTGTTCTGCTCCCCAGTCTGTCTCTGGTGAATCCTCTCACCTCCCACGACTCTGGCCTGTACCCCAGTTCTTGTGTGCATTAATAAATAAATCTTTGAAGAAAAAAACAAGAGATGGCAAGAAGACCCAGTGGAT
This sequence comes from Galemys pyrenaicus, assembly GCA_019455555.1. Lineage (NCBI taxonomy): Eukaryota > Metazoa > Chordata > Mammalia > Eulipotyphla > Talpidae > Galemys > Galemys pyrenaicus. The sequence continues at coordinate 4,575,848 of JAGFMF010011663.1, read as the reverse complement.
CAATACTGGACAACAAAGTAGTAGGGCTCCGGAAGCAATTCAGCATCAGGCCATATTAATGGAGGAGTAGGATCTAAGAAAAGGGAGGTGAAAGTTCAGCTTTATTCCTAACTGTTCGGTTCCAAGGGAATTACTGCAAAGAAGACATCTGTCACACAATCTGTCACTCAAGGAAAAGCCAAAAGAGCCGACCCGATGGGAGAAGATTCTAGAGAAATAAGATGTTTTTACAGTTCCATAGGGGTTTCCAAAAGAAAACACTAGAGCAGGTCAGATGGTGGGATGAAACCGGATAAGCCCAAACCTCCCCCAAAGTCAGACAAGCTTGGCTGCAGGCCCCGCCATTTACCAGCTGCGGGAACTGAAGTCATTCACACCCAACTCGCCAGACACGGGGACCGCCAAGTTCTGCTTTCCTTGAGAGCCCTGGGAGGGAGGGAGGTCTATGCTCAGCTCTAGGAAAGATTTTCTTTCATTTTAAAATATTTATCTTTCTTATCTTTGATGACAAAGAAATATGCAGTTTACAGAATACTTTTCTATATGTTCTATAAACTGCAGTTTATAGAACATAAAAGTCAGACAAAAATCATATTGGGGTCCTCCCTGGTGGCGCAGTGGGTTAAGCAAATCACTATGAAGCAGACCACAGCCACTGCAGCACCAGTTCGATCCCTGACCAGGGAGCTGACCCACCGGGCGGAGCAGACCCCTCCTGCCTCCCCGCTGCTCCCCTTAGCAGTAGATTTCAGTGGATCCACCTGTTCTGCTCCCCACTCTGCCTCTGGAGAATCCTCTCAACCCCCCCAGCCATACCTCTGGCCTGCACCCCAGCTCTTGTGTGCATAAATAAATAAATCTTTTTAAAAAATGAGAGGGGGGGCCTCCCTGGTGGCGCAGTGGGTTAAAACACACTATGAAGCAAACCGCAGCCACTACAGCGAGTTCGATCCCTGCTGGTGGCCTGGAAGGGGACCCACATGGCACAGCTGAATTCTCCTGCCTCGCCCACTGCTCTCCTCAGTGGTGTGTTTCAGTCAGTCTGCCTGTTCTGCTCCCCACTCTGTCTCAGTGAATCCTCTCACCTCCCTGAACTCTGGCCTGTACCCCAGCTCTTGTATGCATAAATAAATAAATCTTTAAAAAAAAATGGGAGGGGGCCTCCCTGGTGGCGCAATGGGTTAAGCAACGCACTATGAAGCAAACCTCAGCCACTGCAGCAAGAGTTCGATCCTTGCTGCTGGTCAGGGAGGGGACCAGCATGGCACAGCAGACCTCTCCTGTTGTGCCCGCTGCTCCCCTCAGCAGTGTACTTCTGTTGATCTGCCTGTTCTGCTCCCGGCTCTCTCTGTGGTGAATCCTCTCACCTCCCACACCTCTGGCCTGTACTCCAGTGCTTGTATGCATAAATAAAAAAATAAACCTTTAAAAAAAAAATGGGAGGGCCTCCCTGGTGGCGCAATGGGTTGAGCATGCACTATGAAGCATCCAGGGCCACGGGAGCGTGAGTTTGATCCCTGGCCAGGGAGGGGACCCACATGGCGCAGCATACCTCTTCTGTCTCACCTGTTACTCCCCTCAGCGGTGTGTGTCAGTCCATCTGCCTGTTCTGCCCCCCACTCTGTCTCTGATCAATCCTCTCACCTCCCACGCCTCTGGCCTGTACCCCAGCTCTTGCATGCATAAATAAATAAATCTTAAAAAAAATAAAAAGAAATCAAGGCTCATACTTACTTGTATAAGCAAAGGAGGGAGCTGATGTTAACAGTGGGTACATCTAGAGGGCGGAGCTGGAGAGGCCCGGGTAAGACAATGTGTTCTTTGAGCATTTCTGTTACTTGAATTGGGATAAATAGCATCTATTAGCTTTAGAACTCAAAAGACTGAAACTTTAGTAAACAGTCTACCCTGGGAATTTCCCCAGTCCTTAGGAATTCTACAGCCTTTTTCAGAGCCTCCTCTATTCTTTGTGTGAATTTCTCTTACTGTATTCAACCTCATAGTGGACATTTAGGATGTCGGGAGCTTCGAAAATGAGTCCCGGACATTCTGGCAGTGTCTCTGCAGACCCAGGACCCCAGCATGCCCGGGAGAACGCGCTAGCCCAGCCAGGCAGTGCCTGCACCGAGGGTGTCTGTGCCGAACAGTCCCCGCTGGCAAAAGGGTAGAAACCACCTAATGTGCAACCTCAGGAGGAATCGCAAAGGAGAATCACAAGCTGACCACATGCGGCAATTCTCAACGGTGGGGTGGAGCAACGAGCGAGCGGGTCTGCAGATTTGCACAGGGAAAACGTGGAGGTGACACATCTCTGGCAAAGTGGCCGGGGAAGGCAAGTTAGGAGCAATATGCACAGCATGATCTCATTTCTATTTAAAATGTGTGACCGTGCCTCAAAAAAGCTCTTAAGGATACACGTCAAACTGGAGGTAGGCGTGGCCTACAGGGAGGCTGGGAGGGACGGTGGATGCCGGCATGGACGCAGCAATCCCTAAACCGAAGTAGGTGTAGCGGCATGCAGGCAGTGAGCGCCCCGTCCCCCAAGGTGCGCCAACGGAGCGCCCGGACTCGGGGATGCTGCGGCAGGATTTCCACACAGCTCGGAAGTCACGTCGGACCCTTCTCGGCCCTAAGGACCCCCGAGGCGGGAGGGCCGCGCCGGGGACGCACCCGCCCTAGGGGGAAAGGGTTAACGGCGGCGGGCGCTCCAGTGGGCGGGCTCGGCGATCCGCAGCGCCGGGCTCTGTTAGCCGAGCCTGGGCACCTCGGAGGATGCGGCGCGGCGAGCGGCCGCAGGGACGGCGCAAGGTGAACGCGGGGGCGGCCGGCGCGGCGCCCAGGTGAGGAGCGGGCGGAGGAGGGGCGGCCGGGGGCCCGGGCGCGGCGCGCGGCCTGCCGCCCCCTTGTAGGGCGCGTGCGGCGGGGCCCCTGCGCCCACCCCACCGGGCCCTGCGGGGGGGCGCGGAGCCAGGGAGAGGGGATGGAGGCAGAGAGGTAACCCGAGCTGGACCGGCTCTGGAGGCTGCCCAGCCCCCAGGCGGCCTCTCCCGAGCGCCTGCGGCAGGCGGCTGCCTCCCCCACACCCCAGATAAAACCCTGGCATCGGGACACCCAGGGCCCGCAGCCCCTCCTTGCCGCGGATGCCTGCATCTCTCGGCCGGGGGTGGCGAGCAGAGCAGATGGCGTGCTTGCCGGCCAGGGCCCGCTCAGCCTGCCTCCTCTGCAAGATGGGCTGCTGTGGTTTCATGACCCTGGCGTGGCCACCGCCTGGCTGTGTGACCTTGGGCCAGTCGCTCAGCCTCTCTGAACTGCTTTCCTGGCCCAGTGACGCGTGCGCACCCACACCTGCTCGTCCTGGGAAGGTGGACGGACAGGGCCTGCAGCGAAGCCTAGACATGAGCCCCGTGGGGTAAGGGCTGAACGCAGGAGCACCTGGAGTCAGGTGCCGTGTGGGGCCTCCGGGCCCCTCCCCAGCTCACCCCCACGGCCAGCTCTGGTACTCAGGCTTTCTCTGCACCCCAGCACCTCGCCTGAGCCAGGGGCAGAGCCTGGTCCCTGAGTTACAGACAGGAACAAAGTCTCCAGGCAGAGTCGAAACTCAATCTGGGGGGGGGGGGGGAGGGTGCAAGGAATCCCCTGAAATTGTCCTCAACCTCTGGTTGGCAGAAGCTTTTCTTGGGGCGCGCCTGGAGTTTTCCCTGGGGGCTGCCCGAGGCGCTCTGGAAGGGGGCAGGCCCCTGCCCTGAACCCAGCTTCGGCCACAGCAGCCCGTCCATATCCAGGCCGCGAGGTCCCCTCCTGCCGCCCTGGCTAAGCTGGGGACCCTCAAGAACAGGACATTTAGGGGCTGTCCAGCCGGGGTCACGCATATGTGGGGCTGGAGGCATGAACCGCAGGACCCACAGCCCTCAGGGGCCCAGGCCTGGGGAGAGGACGGCACTGTGCCTGGCAGGGCGCCTGCAGGGTGAGGAAGGAGGACTCCGAGGAGGGACGTCTCTGCTGAAACCCCCAACCCCACATCTCCCTGGGGTTCCCGGAACCCCACATCTCCCCCAGGTTCCCACGCTGGCGCCAGTCTTGGGCCCTGAGACCTGGCCCCACCCTCCTGGCTCCAGCTCCCTCTGCCCCTTGGTCTTCATTCGTGTGGCCCCAGCCTCGGAGGCCCTTGCTTCGTGACCTCACCTTCCTGCTCCAGGGCTTTCGCACTCTCTGTTCCCTCTGCCAAATGCTTCTATGGCGGCTCCTATGTGCTCGGCTTTCCCGCCCCGCTGTGAGTCCCCCACCCCCACCCCATCTCATACCCTGTTTTACTTTGGCCAGAGCTCAGCTTACTGAAAAGTCCCCACTGTCCGCCCCTCACCTGGAGGCCGGCCGCACGGGGAAGGAGTCTTGCGGGCCCCTTCTCGGCCCTGCCCCAGGGGCTGCGCATAGCATGTGCTCGAATCCTTCGGGGGACCGCTAGGGGCTGGCGGGGAGATGGCTGTGGGACACGGACACGGGGAGGCCCCAGAGGGCTGGGTGCCCAAGAAGCTGCTGCTCTGAGCCGGCCTGGAGTGCGTCTTCTGTAAGTTTCCCGGGGTCCAGCCCGGTAGGGTGCTCGCTTGTCCCCACAAGACTGACCAGATAACTGTGGTGCAGGAAGGTGCAGCATTAGGGAGGCTGGCCCAGGAGGGTGCCCCATGCAAGCCCTAGACCCCCCATGGGCAGTCGCGTGCCCCCTCCCCCCTCTGATATGTGAGGTGCCTTCAAGAGTGGGGTTTCAGCAGTGAAGAAGGGGGCGGGTGGCCGGGCTGAGCGGGCTGCAGGAGCAGCAATTCGGGCGTCAGACAGTCCAGGGCTGCAGGGTAGGGGAGCAGCTGGCTTGGCCTTGGGAGGCCAGGAAGGGAGTCTGGTCTCTCCTGAGGGCAGGGGGAGCCGCGGAGTCGGAGCATGACTGCAGATGCAGTTTTCAAAGGTCGCTCTGGGCAGCGGGAGAAGAGTACGGGAGTGTGGAGAAGCTGCTGCCTCGGGTCACTTTCTTTCTCACCAGCCCCCCTGGGGCAGCCACAGGAGCTCAACCCTCACGTCTCATCTCCCTTTTTTAGGCCCATCCCGTGAGGACGGCAGTTGAGGGCTCTGGGCCCGGCGCCGAGAGGACCATGGCGCCCAGCCCACGGGCATGCACGTGCGTCCTGCTGCTGCTGCTTCTGCTGCCCCCGCCACCACTGGGGGCTGGCCCTGCCCAGGGCCGGCTTCCCAGACCCCTCGAGCACTTGGGACCACACCTGATCCCAGCAGCCCACTTCCAGGGCGCTGCCGGCGCTGAAGCCCAAGCCTTTGACCTCCTCTGGGAGAAGCCCAGAGAGGGGAGCCCCTGGAACTCAGATGTCCCCCAGGTCTCTGCTGAAGGGGTGCCTGAGAGGCCCACAGACGCTCCCCTCGGCCCAGCCCTGCATGGGCCTCGGGCCGCGCATGGGCCTCAGCGAGAAGGACTCCCAGTGACCGATGACCTCCAGATGGCGTGGGGGCCAGTTTCTCACGGGTGGACGGGACCGCCCGACTCACAGGAGCCTCTGGAACAGGAAGCACCAGCCCCTCACCCAGTGGGGGCCCCCCACCTCACTTTCATCCCAACTCCCAAACTCCAGCTACAGGGAGCCACGGAGCCGCCCTCCCCGCAGGGGCCGGGACAGCAGCCACCTAGAGAGGAGGGGCTGCCCGCTGACACTGAGACTGGGGCCCCAGAGCCCTGGCCCCCAGACCGACAGGGCCCAGCCCACTCTGGCGCGCTCCCCCCAGGCGCTGTGCCGGAGGCTGGGGGTGCGGCTGGGGGGGACTTCCAGGAGGTGGCCCAAGGCCCAGTCTTCACCCAGCAAGACCCCGCGGCCCCTGCTGTCCCCTTGGGGTCCCCGGGTGAGGTGGTGTCCTCTCAGGAGCCTGAGGCCCCGCCAGACCTGCCACTGACCAGAAGCCTTCCCCCTGCTGATGAGCTGCCAGCCGCGTCCCCTGAGAAGGCCGGAACTGGGGAGACCTGGGAGGACAGTTTTCCACGCCCCTCACCCAAGCAGGGCGACTTCCCTGATGTCCAGGGCTCGCCGGGACCCCAGCCTGCAGGCCCCCCCACCTCGGAGTCTCCAGACGGGCAGCTCCAGCCCGGTAGGTGTGTGGGGAGGTGCAGTGCAGGCCGGGCAGGGTGGAGTACGGGGTAGCGGTGCCCCAGTTTCCATGTGACCTCTGCTTCCTCTGGGCCCCACTTTCCTCGTTCTCATAAATGAGGGTGACGGTGCCGCCCTCCTGGGACCGCACTTCGGAGACGGCTGGCCGAGGCTCAGGCAAGGCAGTGACGACTTTGGTCATTTCAGAGATAGCAGCAATCAACGGAGCTGACCCCGGCTCCCCCCAGCGGGTGAGAGGGGCGGTGGAGAACCCTGGCACCCCCAAGTCCCTCATCCCTGACCTGTTGGACTTTCGCCCAGTGACAAACCGGACAGAGAGCCCCGTGGGGGCCCTGCAACCAGGTGAGGGCCATGGCAGGGGTGTGTGGGGGTACCGCAGCTACCTGCATGAGGTCTCCACCCCAAAGTGAGGGACCAGAGCGCCTGTAAACAAAGCAGGCTAGTAAGTAAATACCCACTGGTATGCAGGGAGAAGGCCTCGCCCCTCAGGCCCTGGTGTGCTCGTGTGGCGTGTGGGTCTTAGGGCAGTGAACGCGCAGACCACGAGAGGGGCTTTTCAAAACACTCCAGTGCCAGGCCCCACCCCAAAAGATTCTGCTTCACCTGGTATCCAGGTGGCTCAGATAGGCAGCCCCGCTTGGGACGGCTGGCGTTCCTTCATAGAGCGATCGCGCACATCATTCAGCCCCTGCTAGCTTCACCCTCACGCGCCCAGGAGGCACCTGCTGAATCACTCGCCTTTACAAATTGCTTGGAAACCTAAATAACTTGCCCCGAGCCAGAGGGGGGCAACAGAAGCACTTTTCAAAGGGCTGTTCTGATCCTGTTGTTACTGCAGATGAAGCTGAGGAGTGGCCTGGTCGCCCCCAAAGCCATCCCCCAGCACCTCCAGTCCAGGCCCCCTCGACCTCACGCCGGGGCCTCATTCGGGTCACCACGCAGCGCGCCCTGGGCCAGCCGCCCCCGCCAGAGCCCTCCGCGAGCGCCATGGTGTCCGTGCCAGCCTCCAGCCCCCCTGCCAACGCCACGGCGCCGCCGCTGCGCTGGGGTCCCCTGCGGCGGGTGCTGAGCTTCTCCTGGGAGCTGCACGTCTATGGGGTGGGAGTGCTCTTCCTGCTGCCCGCACTGTTGGCACTGGCCACGCTGGCAGCCGCCCCCACGGGCCCGCGGCTGGCCCTGCTGGCCGCCGCACTGGTGCTCCTGGCGTCCGTGCTGCGCTCCGCCTACATGCTGGCGGACCCGTACGGCTCGCACGCAAGGTTGGGCCTCCGAGCCGGCCTGGTGCTCTACAACCTGCCCTTCCCCTTGCTGCTCACTGCGCTCGGCGCCCTGACCCTGCTTGGCCTGGGCGCGGGGCTGCCACCGCCACTGCAGAACCCGCTCCTGCTGGGAGTGCTGGCGTCGGCGCACGGCGTGGGGTTACTGGCTACTGACCTGCTGTCCCGGAAGCCTGCACTCAATCTCCTGGCTCAAGGCTTATCATGCGCCTGGGGCGCCACCGTGGCTCTGGGCACGCTCTGCCTGTGCCGTCGCCGCCTGCTGGACGGGCCGCGGGGCTGGGAGGCCAGTCCAGGCCCGCGGCTGCTAGCCGTGGCGGGTGCGCTGGGGTTGCTGGCCAGCGGCTTGCAGCTGGCCGCCGCGCTCTGGCTGTACCCGGGCCCAGGACGCGTGGGCCGCTTCTCGTGGGCCTGGTGGGGCGTGCACTTCTGGCTGCGCCTGCTGGAGCTCACCTGGGCCCTGGCCCTGGCGCTGGCTGCCGTGGCCGCCGCGAGGCCCCGGCCGCCCACGGAGCACGCCTGCTGGACTAAGTTGCTGCGCCTGGCGTGCCCCGCGCCCGCAGGCAAGAGCGAAGTGCCGGAGCGCCCCAACAACTGCTATGCCGGGCCCAGTGGCATGGGCGCGGGCAGCCTGGCCATCAACAAGAGCCTCATCCGCAACCCCGCGGAGGGTGGGCTGCCGGCCACGCCCAGCTCGGGCGCCTGGGGCTCTGCGGCCTCGCTGGGTCGCGGCCCCGCGGGCGGCCCGGGGCTGTCGCGCAGCAGCATGGGGCCGGCGCCATCCTCGAGCGAGCTGGACCTGCGGCCGCCCTCGCCCATCAACCTGAGCCGCAGCATCGACGCCGCGCTCTTCCGAGAGCACCTGGTGCGCGACAGCGTGTTCCGGCGCTGCGGCCTGGCCTCCTCGCCGCCGGGGGGCGCGCTGCGGCCGCGGCGGGGCAGCCACCCCGACGCTGAGCTCGACGGCGCGGGCTCTACGCTCCTGCGCGGGCGCTGCCGGTCGCTGAGCGACGTGCGCGTGCGCGGGCCGCTGCCGCCGCACCTGGACGAGCCGCCCGCGGCGGCCTCCGGCAGCTCCCTGGACAGCTTCTCCCGGGGCTCCCTCAAGATCAGCTGGAACCCGTGGCGCCACGGGCTGTCGTCGGTGGACAGCCTGCCCCTGGACGAGCTGCCCAGCACCGTGCAGCTCCTGCCCGCGCCCGGCCTGGCCCGGCCCGGGGAGCCCGCGAGTGCCGCCCAGCCGCCCAGCAAGACCGGGGACTCCCGCAGCGCCTCCAGTGACACCATCGAGCTCTAGGGCCCGGGACGCAGGCGCGAGGGGACGCTCCCGGTGGCCTCGCGGCACAGCCAACTGGGCACTGGAGCCTTTGTGAAACTCCCTTTCCCAGGCCTGGCCCGACTGGCACGCCAGCCCACCCACCCTTTGTTTTTTTAAATATCTCTATTTTTTTCAGCGGGTATTTTGCACAGAGGCCGTGACTTAGTGGAATACAGGGTGGACACGCACGGACTTGGTGTGGGGAAGGGGCTCACGTGCCCCAGACCCCCGCATCCCTTCCAGGCTGCCCAGTGTGGAGAGGTGAGGCTCCCTTGTCCAGACTGTCCTCTTTGTGCCAAAGAAATAAACCCTTAGGGCCTGACGTGCCTCCTCTGGCCACTCCAGGCTGCTGCTCAGCCGGTTGCCTGTCTGGGTCTGCTGGGCAGGGGAGGGCCTCCCGCCTTGGCGGCTTCAGAAGTCGCTGCTGGGGTGTCTACTCCACACCTACTACCGGGAGGGGCTTCAGCTCTTCGCAACACCTGACCCCTGCTGCCCGAGTGGAGGGTGTGATCGTGCCCGTCTTCAGATGAGGAAAGCGAAACTTCCCTCAGGGTCCTTTGGCAAAGTATAGCTGGTACTGAGCCCAGAAAGTTCTGCATGGTTCCGCCATCCACCCTCTAGCACCTCAGAGCCACAGCTCTCCTTCCTCCACCTCTCCGAGAGGGCAGCTCAGTTCCCCAGATCTTTAAAAGGTTCCCGGAGGAGGAAATGCTGCCAGGCGCGCGGTGGGCCCAGGGGCCAGGCAGTGACACTGGCAGGGCTCCACTTCACAAGACCTTTATTTCCTGAGATGAATAAATACATCGTGGCTGAGCAGCACGGGGCGAGGATAGCACGGGAGCGGGCGGCATGCAGCTGGCAGGGGGCTGCGATAGGCCCACCCTGCGGGGGCCTCCCTCATCGTGGGCAGGGGCCAGCACACCCATCACAAGACTCTTCTTTTTGAAAATTCACACCCTGACACCTGCCCAGGCCCCTCAGGCCAAGAATTCACGGCAACCACCTTTAGAAAGGCTTCTCTGTCACCAGAGGGGCCTTACCTCACCTGCCCAGGTCTGGGTGCCTGGTCTGTGCCCTAAGGTGGGGTAGAGGGTGCTTACCCTCTCAAAAAATCAAGCCGAATGCCCCGTGTGTCCAGGCAGGAGCGAGGCCTGACTGGGCAGCCGGGGTAGGAAGAGATGCTGCGGGCATGATGGGGATTATCTGCCCTTGATGAAGCCCTCCAGCACACGGTCGCTGCGCTCGGACAACCAGTAGCCTGTCATGGCCGCCACGGCCCCAATGAAGATGGCAGTGAAGACCAGGTCGCCCTTGGCCGCCAGCGTGGCCAGGGCACAGATGATGACACCAAAGAACATCTGCTGCAGCACCACCAGCTCATCCTCCGTCACCTCCGAGAAGAATCCCGCCGACTCTGAGGGCCCAAAGCGCACGGGTCACTCCTTCTGCTCCCACAGCCTCCCCAGGGCTCCCGCACGGTCCCAGCCTGCTGGCCACACCCTCTTCCATTGTGAGGGCCGCAACTACCTCCTCACCAGACAGGAGACTGAGGCACAGAGAGATAAGGGGCTTCGCTCAGCACCACACAGTGGGCGAGTCAGGGCAGAATGTGTTACCACAGGCACCCACCCAGCTCGGAGCCAGATGCCCAGATTCGACCACCGCTGGCCACGTGGCCCTGGACAAGGGGCTTCATCACTGCATCCTAGTAGTCGTGACGTAAGCTGGGGGTGTACAAACGCAGGGCATTCGACTGTTTTAGGGGTGAAATGATGAGCGATGTGACTTGTGAAGGCTGTGGGAACAGTGACTGTCCCTGTCGTCACGTGCTCAGGGACCGCGGGGAAGGCCGGCCCCACCAGACAGGCAGGCACAGACTTGGTGAGACAGCCGGATTTGCCACCAAGTCCGGGGAGACAGAGACCTCCAAGAGCTAGCCTGGAGACAGATGCAGAGTTCAGGTCTCTGTGCACTCCTGGGGGTTGTGTGGTGGCGGAGGGCAGGAGAGGGCCAACAGCTGCCTGGAGAAAGGGGTCCCCAAGTTTCTGGGGGCCAGAGGGGCTCACCTGGGATCTGCTCCTTGACGCAAATGCCCTCGATCCGCTTGTAGCCCTCAGCGCAGACACAGCGGTAACTGCCCTCTGTGTTCTCACACCGCTCGTTCTCTCCCGGACACACTTCCGTGGCACACTCATCCGTGTCTGGGGGCAGGGCTGCATCATGGGTGCCAGGGCCCACACGCAGCACCCATGGCCCTCTCGCTCACATCCTGACGTTGCCCCATCCTTGCCCAGGTCACCTCCCACCCTTCCTTCCCCTTCCCATCCACCCTAACCTATGCTAACCCCTCTCAATTCTGGGGTGCCCGTGCCCCAGCAGCAGGGGACTCACCGAGACACTTGGAGCCCACCTGCTGGTAGCCGGGGCTGCACCTCTTACAGCGGCCCGGGCCAGCCCCCATGCAGCCCAGGCAGGCCTTGGCACAGTCTGGAGGAGGGAGGGAGAGAGGGTGAGTGCTGACTTGGGCCAGGGCAGCCGTGCTCCGGAAGGGGGAGGTGGCGGCAGCTCTGGTGCCCGAGAGGCGCAGTGTTGGGTCGGGTGTGGGCTGCTCCTCCTGCCTGCCCCCCTGCTCTGCCCCAGGAGTGGACTCTCACCGCGGCACTCGTAGGAGCCCTCTGTGTTCACACAGAACTGGTCGGCCCCACAGTCCGCTCGCTCGGTGCCGCACTCGTCGATGTCTGCAGGGAGAGACCAACAGGGTGGGGATTTCAACCCCACGTTCACTAACAGAGTCGCTGAGGCCAGGCTGTGGGGGACGGACTGGTCTGGGCTCCAGCACCGTGGCCAAGACTGCGGGCCACCTGCCGGTACGGATGCAGAGGCGCGGCCCCTCTCAGCCACCTGCCCCGCACCTCAGTGCAGCCTGGGCGGCGTGCTGGCCGACAGGGCGGGAAGGAGAGGTTTGCTCCTCTTGGAGCTGGCCCTCAAGACAGCTTGACCTGGGACTCCCGCAGGCACCTGCAGCCCTTTCTCGCCTCCTTAGTGCTGGATACGGAGGTGTCAGCGACCCGGGCTCAACCGCAAGGACGAACCAGGGAAGGACCGAGCCGTCAGGTCGAGGAATCTGGGCTCCTGAATTACTGGCGAGTAGGACTTCCTGCCAGCTGGAGGGCTGGCTTCCAGGCTGATTTGAGATAAAAATATGCCTCTCTATTCTTGAAGCCACAGTCGTCAGGGGACTTTCGTAACATGGCAGGTACCAAACCAAGTTTGAAACCAAGGTTTCCTGTCCCCAAGTTCAGGGTCCTCCTATCCCTGGCCAGTGCTGCCTCAATTGTCAAGACTTGACCTGAGTGATTCTGCCTCCAAGAAGCCCTCCCTGATTGCTCACCAGCTCTGAGCTGGACCAGGCACCTCACTGTACACAGATCAGTCTGCACAGTAAGCAGCCGGTTCTTCACCTTCACTGCAGGCGGACCCTCCAGGAAGATGGAGACTGATGTTCTGGCCCAGGGACATGTGCACTGAGGGAAGGCGACACTCGCCCAGAGCAGGGCCCTACTCACCCACACACTTGAGGTGATGCAGTGCCCAGCCCTTCTTGCACTGTAGACAGTTGGATTCCTCCGGTCCCGAGCAGCGGGCACACGGACCGAAGCAAGCTGGCAGAATGCGGGAAGCGTGAGGGCGGGCGGGCGGACAGGCACCCGGCCGGCCCTGCCCCACGCCGCACCTTCCTGCTACCTACCCGAACATACCAGATGGCTGGAGTTGCGCTCCGCCTCGAAGTAGCCGAGGCCGCACTGGCCACAGGCCTCACCCCCGTAGCCGGCTTGGCAGTCACAGCGCCCACTGCCCCCTCGAGTCCCTTCCCCTTCACACCGCCCGTAGCCACCACAAGGCTTCTCTGTGCCCCCTGGACAGGCTGTGGACAGAGACAGACCAGGGTGGGTGAGAGGAACAGTCCTGGATACAGAGTATCTTGCCCAGCTCACTGGGCATGGCAGGGGAGCAAACTTTAATTTCATGGCAACACAAATATTTTGTCATAAAATTGTATTTATTTAACCGATACCCTGTTGTGCAACATTTAGATTGTGCAATACTTAGATTAATTACCAATCTTTTCGAAAGGCTGAAGGAACCATATTCGTTCCTGACTCTATCTGCAGCTTCCAGACATTTTTATAAAAGAGGCTGGAAGTTTCAGCTGCTGCTGAAAAGGGGGCACCCAGGGGGGTTTAGGGCAGCACCTGCCGCTCCCTAGGGAGGCGACTTAGTTCGGGGGACCAGGTTGGTATAACAGCATGGGAGGGACCCAGCCAGCCCTGTGGCTGGAAGTTGCCGAGCAGGACCAGGCGGGACCGCCAGCTCCAGCCGCCCCGCCCACCCAGGAGGAACTCGAAACACTCACGTGAGCAGGAGGGCCCGAAGGTGCCCGAGGGGCAGCAGAGCTCCAGGGAGTCTGAGCAGAGCCACTGGGAGAGGTCAGGGGCGTCCTGCTGCCTGCGGGGGCAGGGCAGCTGAGACCCCTTCACAGGTGCGTTCGTCCACCGTAAGCAACCACAGAACCACCTCCCCTGGGCCTGAGACCCACGAAATCACCTAGCCTTTCCAGGGGGCAGAGGGGGCTACTCGAGTTGGGGTGAGAGCTCGGGTCCCCAGCAGGTCCGAGCAGCTCTGGGTTGGGAAGCCGTAGTCCTAGGCCAGAGCCCGGCGGGCGCGCGTGACGGCCCACACCACTCACTTGTGAAACCACCAGCTCTCCAGCAGCTCCTCGCTCAGCTCCAGCAGGCGGTGGCACTCGAAGTCCGACTTGCTGCACACGCCCTCCAGCACCTCCACCAGGCGGGTCTCACTGGCCAATCAGAGCAGCGGTAGGAACGCGCCCGCCCCACCTCCCAGAAGCCCCCTTACCCGCCCACCCTCCTGTGGAATGGCCACGTGACAGGAACAGGACTGGCCTGGGGGCTGGATGGAACACGTTCAAATCTAGTTGTGTGACGCAGGGCAAGTGGCTGAACCAATCTTGACCATCTGCTCTCATCCAGAGTAAGCCCCTGGAGGCTCGTTGTGAGCGGCCTCTGCCCCACCTGCACGGGGAACACGCTACCCTCACTGGTTAGATATGATTAAAAATATGTCGTGTGTCAATGAAGAAGTGGAAAAACTGGACTCCCCCCACACTGTGCCCACACACACCACAGGTGGGAAGGTAAAACGCAGCCGCCACTGTGGAAAAGTTGGGCAGTTCCTCAGAAGTTGAGACAGGGCATCACCATAGGACCAGGAATTCCACTGCTGGGTGTACGTCCAGAGCACAGAAGCCAGGGCTTCCAACAAAACCGTGCACAAAAGGTCACGGGACTATTGTACGCGGCTGTCCATCCCGGCAGTCATCCGCTGGGGAATGCACAGACAAACCTCGTCAACCTTCAAAAGGGATAAAGAACTGACACGCGACAGCGTGGATGTGCCTCAAAGAGCCAGGTGAAGACAGACAAAGCCTGACACAACGGGCCATGAAGTGCTCAATTCTAGTGGAATCAGCAAATTCACAGAAAAACAAATAGCCCGCGGTGGGACTGATTGATGGGGACGGCCTTTCTTCCTGGGCCATGGCAAATGTTCCAGAACTGGACAGCGGGAGTAGCTGTTGTCCACTGTAAGCGCACGCAGTGTCCCGAGTGGGGAATCTGGTGTTACATGTATTCTACCGCCACAATGAAAGTTAAAGTGTTAAACAGCCATTGCTGTTATTCTCATGCATTTAAAGAATCTGGCACAGCACCTGGCTAGAAGGGGCGTTCATTCCAAACAGTCATCATCAAGTCAGAAGTGCCCTCAGGGTTTACCTGGCCAGGGCCCTCATCCCCTCCATGCCCTCTGAGGGAAAGGATGACCTGTGCCACAGAGTAACAAGACCCTTCGTTTACAGGGGCCATCACAGTTTAATCCTTGCTGAGTGGACGCAGAGCAGGTATTAATATCCCCACATTGGACGCAGAGCAGGTATTAATATCCCCACATTCATAGTGAGGAAACTGAGGTTCCCACCAAGTACTTGTTAATTACTTCTTGATTTGACTTTGATAAGCCCAAGGACCTAGGGATCAGGCCTTTCCTCTCTCCAACCTCTCCCTCAGCTCTTCCAAGACTGTATGCACCCTACGTGGTGACTCCCAAATTCATGTCACCACTTCCTATAGCTCAGGCCCCTAGTCTAGTAAGCATCCTTATTCTACTTTCTCTCCCGTAGCCCGTGTGGCTCCACCAAGTCCTCTCAGTCTATCTGCAAAAGACTTAACTTGGCCTCGCCCCCTAGGTGCCTCACTAGCCAGGGCTATCTTCTTGCAGGGTCTGGCAGCAGCCTCCCATCTGCTCCCCCTGCTTCCTCCCTCCTGGCCACCTTTGGCCTGTTGACTACCCAGTAGTGAGAGAGCTCTCTGAAGTAGAGATAAGACCACATCAGTTCTCTGCTCAAAACCCACCCGGTGGCTTCCCACCACACCCGGAAGAAAACCCAAACTCCTGGGCCTCCCTGGTGGCGCAGGTGGTTGAGCGCCGCACTGTGAAGCATCCTCAGCACAGCAGCGTGTGTTCAATCCCCAGCCAGGGAGGGGGACCCACATGGTGCAGCAGACCTCTCCTGCCTCCCCACTGCTCCCCTCAGCAGTGCATTTCAGTCCATCTGCCTGTTCTGCTCCCCACTCTGTCTCTGGTGACTCCTCTCACCTTCTGCAACTCTGGCCCCAGCTCTTGGATGCATAAATAAATCAATCTTTAAAAGAAAAAAGATAACCCAGACTCCTGCTGTGACCTTCAAAGCCTGGTCCTCTTCCCTTCACCTCCTACCACTGTCTCTTCTGTCCACACCCTCTCCCGACTTCTCTGTCACACTGAGCTCAGGCCTACTCTCTGCCCACACCTCTTCCCCAACTGTCCGTGGGCTTGCTTCACTTCAGATCTCTGTCCAACATCACACCTTGGACACCACGCCCCCCACTACTGCTGCCCTTCCCGGACATTTGCTGAATGAGTATGTGATCCCCAAGAGTTTCTGGGCCTCTTCCCCTAGAGCAGAGGTTGGGAGGCGAGGCAGACAAAGTGCACCAGCCCCTTACCTGTCTTTGTATTTGGACAACTTCTCTTCCTCCCAGGCAGTATTGCCACCTCCAAAGTTGTCCCGCATGGTTCGCTCCAGGCCCTGGAAGTGGAGAAGAGGGTAACTGCTAAGGTGCCTGGCACATTCCGGCGCTTCAGTGTTATCACCGACAGGTACAGAGGCACACAGCCAGCCCGTCCGCCTGCCCATGCCTCACAACCAGTAGACTTGCACCCGGGAGCGCCCCACCGGCCACCACTCGGAGACACTTGCGGGGCCCCTCCCACGAGGCTGCTGGCGCACCCACCTTGTTGAAGCTGTCCACCAGTCCCCGGCAGGTGTGACACGGATGAGGCTCGGCCGGGGGGGCTAACTGGGGCAGCGGCGAGGGCTGGAGCCACACGGGGCCTGGGAGACTGAGGAAGAGGCTCAGGCCCCAGAGCAAAGCCAGAGCCAGGCCCCCGGGGGGCCGGAGGGCCATTTTTCCCAGGCTAGGGACCTGCAGGTAGAGGGACGGGGAAGGCTCGCGGCAGGAGCCAGGCGAGAAAAAAACGGGTCGGTTGTGCGGCGCGGGCGCCCGGACCCACGTTACGCTAAGAAAAAGCGGCCCGTCTGGGAGCGGCCCGCGCCTGGAGTCGTGGGAAAGGCGCCTTCTCGACGGTTCCACGTCGGAGCGCTGTCCTCGCTGCCGTGGGGTCGGCGGCCCGGGGCGCGGACGCGGGGCGGGACTCAGTCCATCGTGCGAGTCCGGGCTCGGTGACCCGGGCCGGGCGGCACCGTTAGCGCGAGCGGGCCGAGCTCCCAGCGCCGAGGCGAGGCCGGATGGGCGGGCTCGGGGAGGAGCCCGGAGCCCGGCTGCGGGGAGGGGCCTGCGGCCGGCCGCGCAGGAAGGGGTCGGGCCTGGGGCCCCTCGGCCGGGGCGTGCCCCGAGCCGGCAGGCGAGGGCTGGGGTCGCGGAGCCGCGGGGACGGAAGCGACGAGCCACCGGCCCGCGGGCGCCGCCGGCTCAGCCTCCCGACGCCGCCGCTGGCGTCAGACGTGCCCCTGCCGGCGCCGCAGTCCGGGGGGCGGGGCCCGCGCAGCAGCCAATGGCGGCGGGCCGTGTGCCCCGGCGTCACCCCGCGCCGGCCAACCGGAGGCGGCGCCGGCTGCACCTGCCGGGGTTAAAGGGCCGCACGGAGCGGGGCGCGGCGCTCGCGGACACACGTGCGGGAGGCGGGGTAGAAAAATAGCGTCTGCCTTTATTCACGTCGCGGCCTCGGCCCCCGGCGCCGCCGCGGCCCCCGGCCCCGCGGCCCCCAGGCAGCTGTCCAGCGCGGGCTGCAGGGCCCGGGCCACGCGCTCCGCCCGCGCCCGCAGCCGCCCGGGCCCGGGGGCGCCGCGCCCCAGCAGGGCGCCCAGGAAGGCGGGCAGCTGCGCGGGCAGCGAGAAGACCGGCACGGCGCGGAACAGGGCGGGCACGGCGTCGGCGGGGAGCAGGCGGTCGAAGCAGGCCCCTACGTAGCGCCCCGACGCCCGGCCCTGCAGGAAGTCGGGCAGCACGCCGCTGAGCGAGGCGGCGAAGGCGTCGTGCGGGCCGGGCGCGCCGGGCGCCGGCGCCCCGCCCGACAGCCACTCCCGGCACAGCGCCGCGGCGTCGGGCGAGAAGAGCAGCACCACCACGCCGCCCTCCTGCAGGGTCTGGCGCCGCTGCGCGTGCACCCAGGCCACGGGCCCCAGCGCGCCCAGCTCCCGGCGGCTCCACAGGTCCACCGCCACGCGCAGCGGCAGCTGGCACAGCGCCGACGCCAGGGCGCCCACCAGGCGCTGGAAGCCCGCGTCGTCGGCCGAGTGCAGCAGCAGCACCGCGCGGCCCCTGGCGGCCGCTGCCGGAGAGAACACAGGGGAAGCGAGACGTGAGAGGCCGAGGCCCGGCCCCACCGGGCGACCCCGCCCGGCCGCCTCGCACTCACCCCCCGCGCCGACGTCCTCCTTCAGGAGCCTCAGCCACCCTGTTGGGGAGAGGGGCGGGGGCGCCGTCAGCCCGCCGCTGCCTTCCCCGGGGTCACCCCCACCCTGCCCCGGGGGAGTGCAGCGGGAGTCCTCACCTTTCATGGGACCCTTTTTGAGGAGGAGAAGAAGGAAAAGCACCGCGGCCAAGAGTAGGCAGGCCAGCCACACCAGGGCCCAGCGCCGGTGGACGTCTGGAAGACCCAAGAGAAGACAGGCGAGTTAGAGACCTCGCCCCTTCTCCCAGTCAGCAAAGGGGAAACTGAGGCTCCGAGAAGCAAGCCATGTGCCGAAATCCAGAACAGCCTCAGACACGGGTAGGAACATGGGCCCATTTGCTTGGGTGACCTTGGGTGAGTGACTCCGACTTCCGCTTCAGTTTTCCACTCTGTAAACTCAGGGTAGTCACAGTACCCACTTCAGGGCTATCGGGAGGGCGAAACCTGTGAACACCGAGGAAGCACCGAACACAAAGCGGGCACAGCAGGTGCACCGCTGACGGTCAGCACTGTCCCCCGAGCTGGGGCTGCTGGCCCTGACCTCTGACTACAGCAGCTTCCTGACCTCTTTTTGGCCTCCAGTCCACTCACCATCTGGCAGCCCCAAATTGCTTTTAGAAATAGAAATTGGATGAGAGTCACCCCAATACCTTCCAAGACCCGCAGTGGATGCCTGAACCACAGAGCGAGCCGGCCCTTCCTTGCTTCCCACGTACACCTGTGGTAAGGTGTCAGGCACAGTGGGGTGAACAGCAATAATGAAATGGGACAATGAGGATGATACGCTGCAAGAAAAGTTAGGTGAATGTGGTTTCACTCTCAAAATACTACACATGATATTTTGGTCCGTGGTTGACTGCAGGTAACTAGTGTCGCAAAAGGTGGAACCAGTGGTACAGCCTTTGGGAAGCTCCTGCTGCCGGCCTGCCTTGGAGTTCTTCCAGCGAGCACCCACAGTCTCCACTGAAAGGCACCTCCAGCCCGCCCAACGAGCTCGGCCTTCAGAGCGAAGGCCAGGCCTTGAACTCCTTGCCGAGGGCAGGTCCCCATGCTGTCACAGCTTTGCTATTTTACTTTGCAGCTTGAGCTGTGTGAGTTCGAGCTCATACTGCATGTGAGTGGTTGTTCACCGAGTGCCCTTCTAAACTGTGGCTGTGCTGGGGGGAGAAATTGTGTCTTTTTGGTGAAGTAGAGACCTCAACAGACCCATCACAGCTTCTGAGCGAATGACCTGACTCATTTGAGCCAGGGAAAGCCTCGGCTGTGGCCTGTTCTGCCCCCAGACTGGTCCCTGTCGAGATACCAGCTCCTGGCACAGCAAGGAAGGACAGCTGTGATACTTACACTTGTCCATGGGGCAGGCCCATAGCGCGCCCAGCTCATCCTCCCACAGCTGTAAGACAAACAGAACCAGTCCAGAGCCCCTGGTTTGGTGCTCGACCCCCACCCATCATGCCAGCCTGATCTCAGATCCGCAGCTTCAACTGTATCCCCCGTGCACTGAGGTTCTCGCAGGCTGCTCTGCCTTTGCTCTTGCTCTGCCTGCTGCCTGGACTGTGCACCCTCCAGATGCAGCCCGCAGCAAGGCAGCCTTCCCTGCAGCTCCTGGAGCCCAGCGGTTAGCACGTGGCCATCTGTTACTGGTTTCTAGCCAGCAGGGAGCAGCCAGGGACAGGGCCGGGCACAAAATAAGCACAAGCAGAGGGTGAGTGGGTGCTAGAGGAACAGCGAGGAGGCCCCTGCCTAGGAAGAGTGAGTTTCTAAGGCAGAGGCAGAAGAGGACTTACGCCTGCTGCCCCGGGCCCTGGGGCCGGTCCGCCTGCCACCCACTCACCTGCAGGCACCGGCCCGACTGCAGATCCTCCAGTAACTGTCCTCCAAGGCGAGCTGCCCTCTGCCGAGCCAAGAGTGGGGGCTGTCACCCAGGCCGCCGCGCTAGGAGACTGCTAGTTTCTCTCTGGGTGCACCAGTGGGGCAAGGGCCTGGGAGGCTTTTGAGAGGCAACTGAGGACAGCCCAGGTCTGAGTCACCCCATGCTTCCAGCACAGAGCCAGGCACAGAGGAGGGGACGTGGAAGAGTGAAATTCTGAGATGGAGGGGATCCCCCGTGCTCACCGTGGAAGCTCTGCCCAGCAGTGGGGTGCAGCCGCTGGGCTCCAGGACACAGAGTGATGTGTTGTCCTGCGGGCCGCGTGTCTCCACCAGCAGCAAATCATCCTTGGGGGGGCCCAGGGATTCTGGAAGGAGTGAGTGTACCCTCTGAGTGGGACTGCCACGGCAACCCCATGACCTCCAGCTTCAGGGCTCACCTACGGTAACAGCCCTGCCCCAGCCTTGTGTCACTCACCAGCCCACAAGCACTCTTGCAGCTGCAGCTTCTCCCAGTCGCTCACCTGCTCGGAAGACGCGGGGCTTCAGGGCACGAGGGAAAGCAAGCCAGACCAGAAAAGAAGGGACAGGCTAGAGAAGGCCTGTTGGGTTAGCCAGAGCCCTGGACTTGACCTTCGGTGTGTCTGGGTTCAAGGCTGGGTGATTGGGAGTCACCCTCCTCACTCAGCTTCAGCCTGACCCATCAAGACCCTCAATTAGACCCCGCTGTGTCTGATGAGCCCTGCTCCCCGGCCATCTTCACCCCACCGGAAGTTGCAACCCCAGACCTACCCCCCTCCTCCCACTTCCTACAGGACCGGCCTCTCCCCATGGGAGCGCACAGCTCTGAGGCTGAGTCCCCGTCCACTGTCCGCTGTCTTTACCAACCGAGCCATCTCGAGCGCCTGAACAGCGCCTGGCACAGACGCCCGGGAAGGCTTTAGCAAACGTCTTTATACTCCCCCTTGGAAGTGGTTGAGAAACCAGTTCTAGAGGCAGGGAGGCAGGATAACAGGGTAACGGTAGCACCAATAAAAGCAGCCACCATGTACAGAGTGTTTCATTTATGCCGCTCCCGGGCAAAGCTCTTATTTACTCTTCGTCACACTCCGGCAGTGTAACGGTCATCGCCGCGCCAAGCCTGGGGCGAGGTGACCTACCACGGCCTCACGCACTGTGGGTCAGGGGTGGGGCTGCTCAAGAGATAGCCGACACTCTGCTCCAGGACCCAGCGACTAGTCTGGGGTCCTCGTGGCGCAGTGCCCCCAGTCCAGCGCTCTGGCACCCCCTTACCTGGACACACAGGTTAGCGTGGCCCCTCAGGGCTGGGAGCTCGAGGGGCTTCTGCGGAAAGAACAGCAGTCAGCACGCGTGGCCCGGCTGCCTCCCTCCCCAGCGGGCCTGGCGCAGCCTCCAGCTTACATTCACAGTGACGTTCTCCCGGGGCAGCGGCGGGGCCAGTGGCTGGCAGGGGCCTCCGCCCGGAGCCTGCCAGCACAGCGTGGCCTCGGCGGGCAGCGCGCAGGGCGCCTCCAGTCGCCAGCTCCGCGGGGGCAAGAGGCGCAGCTGGGCGGCCTGCCAGAGGTTCTGCTGTGCGCCGGGGTCTGCGGGGTAGAAGGGGTCACCATAGGCCTTGCATGTGCCCTTCAAGGCCTCTGCGCCAGCCCCATCTCCCCTGCCACTCACCGTCCCTGAAGGGGCACATGCTTGTCCTGACGGCATCAGGCTCCAGCGGCCACACCTGCAAAGGAAGCCGGGCCCCAATGGTGCCCCTGCTGGCCCCTCCCTGAGTGCCCCCCAGTGGTGCCCCTGCTGGCCCCTCCCTGAGCGCCCCCCAGGCCCTCTGCTGGACCCTCCCTGCGCGCCCCCCAGTGGTGCACCTGCTGGCCCCTCCCTGCGCGCCCCCCAGTGGTGCACCTGCTGGCCCCTCCCTGTGCGCCCCCCAGTGGTGCACCTGCTGACCCCTCCCTGAGCGCCCCCCAGTGGTGCACCTGCTGACCCCTCCCTGAGCGACCCCCAGTGGTGCACCTGCTGACCCCTCCCTGAGCGACCCCCCAGGCCCTCTGCTGGGTGAGGGGCCTCATCCCAGCCACCACGCTCCACACACATGTTCACTAGCCATAGATGCACTTCTTTCCCCTCCAGCTAACCCTATCCCAACAGCTTTATTTTTAAAGATTTATTTGTGCACACAAGAATTGGGGTACATGCTAGAGGCGCAGGAGGGTGAGAGGATTCCCCAGAGACAGTAGGGAGCAGAACAGGCAGATCCACTGAAACACTGATGAGGGGAGCAGCGGGGAGGCAGGAGAGGTCTGCTGCACCCTGTGGTCCCCTCCGTGGCCGGGGATCGAACTCGTGCTGCAGTGGCTACGGATGCTTCACAGTGCAGAGACTTAACCCCCTGCGCCACCAGGGAGACCCCTATGCCATCATCTCAATAAGTTTTCCATAAACACCTACTGTGTGTCTTAGCACTATGGGAGGCACTAGGACAGTCAGTAATTAAATTCCACAGACATTTCATGAGAGGGTACTACGTGCCGGGCGTGCTAGACGTTAAAGACACATTCATTTGTATCTTCTTAAATCCAGAGATTTTTAAGTGCATCTATTATGCCCGTAGCCCGTGCCAAGCACTAGAGATATATATTAGCTGTACTGAAGAACACCCACTCTGTGGCAGGTCTTGTGCTTGGCAATGGGGACATCTAT
Organism: Galemys pyrenaicus; assembly: GCA_019455555.1. Lineage (NCBI taxonomy): Eukaryota > Metazoa > Chordata > Mammalia > Eulipotyphla > Talpidae > Galemys > Galemys pyrenaicus. The sequence goes on along the minus strand of JAGFMF010011663.1, from coordinate 4,553,421 downwards.
GAAACAGCGAGCACTTCATGAACATCTGTCATGTCGCCAGTATCAACTACTGCTGTGCTGGGCAGTAGGGGTTCACTCATTCAATCAACAAACTTATCAGCACCCGTTACATTCAGGCACTGTGCAAGGCTCTGGGGGAGTTGCTACACTTTAATCAGATATTCCCTTGCTTTCAAGAAAATTACAACTCGCAGTTGTAGTAAGGATAAAACACATCTATAAACTTGATTACTCACTCATTGAGCATCTGTTGTATGGGAGAAGAAATGAGACAGGTACCCAAAAATGATTGGCCTGAGAAGGACAGTGTAAAGGTATCTGGAGATGGAGGGAGGCCGGGGCGGAGGAGACATTTTTGGGAAAGTGGTGAAGATGAGCAGGAGGGGCCCCGCTGTATGAAAAAGAAGAGGGTACATGAGGGGTGGGCCTCGCCTAGAGGAAGGGGAGGTGGGTGTGGCCTGATGAGAAGCGCCATTCAGATCTGACAAAGGTCCTATGCGCGGGAGGCAGGAGGAAGACGCAGTGGCAGAGGCGCCCTGAGGTCAGAGTAGGGGCCAGAACACCAGGGAAGCTACCGGGAGAAGGTGAAGTTGCTCAAACAGTCCAGAGGAGACACGCTAGGAGCCCAGACGAGACAGCGCGGGGAGGGAAGAGGGTCAGTTACCTACAGGCCAGAGGTAAAGTGGGTAGGACCTGATGACCAGTTAAAGGTGAGGCCAGAGGACGGGCCTCCCTGGTGGCGCAGTGGGTTGAGCGCCGCACCGTGGGGCTTCCGCGGCCACTGCAGCCCGAGTTCGACCCCTCCCAGGGAGTGACCTACACAGACCTCTCCTGCCCCCCGCTGCTCCCCTCAGCAGTGTGTCTCAGTCAGACTGCCTGTTCTGCTCCCCACTCTGTCTCTGGTGGATCCTCTCACGCCCTGAGCCTCTGGCCTGTACCCTGGCTCTTCTGTGCATAAATAAATAAAATCTTTTATCTTTTTTTTTTTTCTCTTTTGTAGAGACTGTCAAAAATTGCCAGTGCCGACTATATTTCAAGTCGTCACGGCGGGGTATTGGGAAAAGTTTTCAATTAGCAATAATCGCGCCTCGGATAAACCTCATTGGCTACGATACTGCCACTGCGCAAAGCTAAATAAAACCTTTTAAAATAAATAAATGTGAGAGCAGAGGGAAAGAGCCGCACTTAAGCCCGGCACAACCCCTCAGAATAGCTCCGTGAGGCTGACACTGTTTTACAAACAGGAAACAGGCTCAGGAGGTGCAGTGACTTATCCCGGGTCACAGGCTAGCACATGGCAAGCGGCAGGGCCTAGTCTCTCGGGGACAGAGCAGGGAGAGGCTTCAAGGAAGAGGTGACCTCTGACAGGGCCGTGAAGCAAAAGCAGGAGTCCTGTGGCTAGAGGGCCAGGAAGCACCGGGGGTGCTGCGGGCAGAGGCCACAGCAGCCAGGGTCAAGGGGGCAGTCTCCCTGGGCCGTGGCTTCCACCCCCAAGAGGCGCATGGGGTCTGGGGAGACCAGAAGGGCCCATCCCGCTCGTGCCCACCACCCTCTCTCCGGCACCCCGCTGGACCCTGCTCCTACCTGGATACAGAGGCAGGGAAACAGGTCTGTATGGTTCAAGGTGATGTTCTGTGGCCCGGTCTGTGGGACAAGCAGAAAGAGGGGGGCCCCAGACCATCAGGACGAGGAGGCCGCTGGCCGCAGGCACAGCGGAGAGCTGGCGGCCGGGCCTGTCCTCCCTCCTCAAGGGTCTCCCATGACAAGGCCCTGGCGAGCCGCCCAGGCGCGGGCCAAGGGTGGGAGTGGACGGGGGAGGAGGAGCCTCACCAGTTTGCTGTGGGCCCGGGGCTTCGGCGGGCCGTGGGGCTGGTGCCAGTACAGGGAGAGGCAGAAGCGCTGGCCCTCAGGCACGTCCAGCAGCAGGCGCACCTGGTCGCCGTCTGCAGACACACTGAGCCAGGGCAGGGCTGTGGGAGGCAAAGAGACGCCCTCGAGGTCTGCCCCTCCAGACCTGACCGGCACGCGGACAGGGCCTCTGGGGCTCCCCTGGGGGCCCAGCCTGTATCTGGATCTAGGGGACTTTGTCCTGGCAGCCAGGCCAGGGCTGAACCCAGCGAGGCCCCGGTATATGTCTCGAGTTAACTCTCCTCGTGACTGTGTGTAGCCAGAAGGACCCTGGAACCCCTGTAACTATAACACGTCATTCTCCTCCGCCGAGGACCTCTAGCTTAACCCCAACGCACAGTGTCCTCACTGGCACACTCCTGCCTTGGCGCTTCGCACGGGTTGTGCCCTAAGTCCGGAGCCAGCTTCCTTCGGGCACCACACGGCGCCGCCCTCACATCCCTCAGCAACCCACTCACCAGAGACCTTCCCTGCCCACTGCCACTCCGATGCCCTCCCCCTTTCTCCTGAGCACCACGGAGGTGACACCCCACCAGGCCCCACCCATGCAACCTGACCGCGTTAGGAGGCCGGCCCTGGAGGAGGGCACGTGGGTCAGTTTTGGTGGCTGAGGTAGCTCCAGAGTGGGCAGCTGGAGAGTGTGCTGAGGCAGTGATTACTCAGGGCACGTCTGCTGAGGCTGCACCTGGTGCAGCTGCATCCTGACAGGGGGCCGACGGTCCTCTGAGGGCGACCACAGAGACAGGCCCTCACGTTTAGGGAGCCAAAAAGAAAATGACGTTGAAATAATAGGAGCTCCGGAAAGTCCCAGTTTTTCTTTATTAAGACCTCTGGCTTGCCCTGGTAGTTACGTGTGTACACAGTGTAAACAAGCGACCGTGTGGACATGGGCCTGCAGGAACACGGGACGACGGATTCCCGCTGGCTAAAAAAAATAATAATTGACCTAGACACTTATATTGGTGTATTTTATATGCTTTTCTGTACATACGTCGTCTCACGACCAAAGAGAAAATTTAAAACGCAAAAGAACAAAATCAAAATCTGAATAGTGCATGGGAGAAATCATCAGAACTGTGACTTTTTGAAATCTTATTTTAGGGTCTAATATTTTAATATTATTTTGGTATTCTGGGGGCCACCATAATATCAACAATGCTGTGAGCCTCCAGATGTCCCCATACTAATAAATTTTGTTTTAAGGAGTGAGTGATTCATTTTTATAGTCCCGGTGTCTGGCACAAAGGAGGGAGGACGGGTGGACGGAGGAATCGAGGGTGGATGGACAGGTGGACAGAGGATGGGCAGACGGAGGAATTGAGGGTGGATGGACAGGTGGACGGAGGACAGGTGGATGGAGGAATTGAGGGTGGATAGACAGGTGGACAGAGGATGGGTGGACGGATGTGGTCTGCAAGTTTCTAGGACTTAGCAGCCCAGACCTGGAGGCAATGGCACGTGCCCCTCACGCCCAGCCCCTGCCCTCCCGCCCCGCAGCCCCTGGCCCTAGCCCCTACCCCTGCAGCTCTGGATGCTGTCCGGGACTTCGAGCCCCCTGCAGTCTGGGGAGAGATCACAGAAAAGCCTCCAGTGGGCTGAGGACTGAGGAAAGAAGGGGGACAATCCAACCCATGGGGAGCGTTGGGGTGGCTCCGGCCCCTTCACCCCACCCACGTCTGCCCAGCGCCCAAGCACCTGGATGCCATGCCCCCTGGGAGGGGGGCTGGGGGCTCACCCCCGCCTGGGAGCCGGTGGCACAGGAACGGGGGGGGGGGGGTGAGCGCAGAAGGGAAGCAGCTGAGGGCGGAGCCCAGGGGCCCAGGATGAGGCGCCTCTGGGTGCTGGGCCGCTTACCAGGCAGCCGCTGCGTGAGGCTGACTTCCTGCTGGTACCTGGGCTGTGTGGAGGACCAGATGTGCACCTCGGCCCCCAGGGCAGCCTCGAAGCAGTCAAACACCACAGAGCCCTGCGAGAAGCGGGGTGCGGAAGGCCGGTGGTGCGGGGCTCAGAATCCGGGCCAAGGGCTTGGGGGCGCTCTGCGGGCACCACACGCCCTTCCCTCCCACCCAGCCATGGCTGCGTTCATGAGGCCTGAAATTCCGCCATGAACGTTTCTTCAGGGGCCCCCAGCGCCAAAGCACATGGTGTCCAGGGGCGGGGGCGCGGCCCTTCCTGTTTGAGCCCCTGCCCGAACCCTGCCGGTCTGGGTCCTGTGGCCAAAACTAGGGTGACCAGATACCCCAACACACACGCGAGATGGCCCTCCCCCCAGAAGGGGTTCCTGGGCCCAGAGCCTCCACGGTCCTCCCGACCACGCGGAGCTGCAGATGCGGTTTTCCAGAACAGAGGGTGCTGGCTGGGGCCGGTGGGAAAGCGGTGGGGTCCAGAGGGGACCCCTCCCAGCTCTGTGTGACCTTCCGAGGCAGGGAGAAGCCCCGTATCCCGCACCGCGGGGTACAGCCTTAGGGTGTGGGAGCCCAGGGAGGTGGATGGGCCCGTACCCCCCCAAGCCACAGCTCCTCTTCCTGGAAAGTGAGGTTACTGACACCTGTTCACAGGCAGTTTTGGGGATCACCAGAGACTAGTGCCATCGGTACCAGGCCCGATTTTTCCCTATAGCCTTGTGAGATGACTAAAGTGTCCCCACTGCACGGGCAGGAAAACTGAGGCACGAGGGCGACAGGGCTGCCTGCCTGGCCCGAATCAGGACTTGAAGAGACCATGCGGGGCGGGGCTGGTGCTGTCCTGCTGGGGCGGGGGGGGGGGCTGCCAGGTGAACCCACATACCACAGACTGATCCGGCTGCGCCAGGGCAGCAGGCGCCTGCACCTCCAGCAGGACGCAGCGGGAGAAGGGGGCGGTCTGGAAGGACAGGATGACCTGGGCCTGGAGGGAGGCTGGAGGACAGGACGGGGGGTGGGGTGGGGGGGGCGTCAGACAGGCCGCCAAGCCCTGGGCAGCAGGTGCTGGGCCGACGCGCCTCTCACCGTTCCTGGGCTGCTCGGGCACCGGGCCGGCGGCTGCCTCAAACTCCTCCTCCTCTTCCCGGTGCCCTTGAAGGAGCCCAGAGCAAGGCCATTCAGACCCTCTGCCCTGGCTGAACCTCCTTCCAGAAAGCCCCTGCTGGGCAGCAGGGCCCGGCCTGGAGCCCGGGGGAGGGGGGCGGGAGACTCCACTGACCAGGTCCTTCGGGGGCCCTCCCGGCGCCCGACCCCGCAGCGGGGCCCTCACCGAGCACGGCCAGGTGGACGAGCACACGCACACACAGGTCGCAGTCGGAGTCCTGGTGGCACCGCTGCACCAGCTCCGTCTGCAGGCTCCCCGGCACCAGCACGGGCCCCGGGGCAGTCTGGAGGCTCCCGGGCAGGCACAGCAGGTCCCCGTCTGTGTGTGAAGGGCGGGGTGCGCTGAGCCAGTGTGACTGCACCTGACACCCGGAAGGGCCACGGAGCGCTCCTCCCGCGCTCCTCCCTCGGGACCCGGCGCGAGCCAGAGCCCCCTTCTTCAAGGCAGGGGTGTGAGGAGCTATGAGGCCACGGCCTGGGCAGCTCCCCTCCCTCCCACCCCTCTAGAAGTGGGGTACTCACCCCAGAGGTGGCAGGACAGGCCCTGGGAAGGAAAAGGAGAGTTTTGCTTATGCCTCAAAGCCAATCATCTTCCCCTGCCACAGGAGACTGAGACCGGAGCCTGCCCCTCGCATGCCCCCCTCTTTCTGGGGCTCCCTGTCCTAGGCCCCTCCCAGAGAAGAAAGACCCAGTTTTCACCCCCTCCCCATCCAGACCGGCCTCACGCTGCAGCAGCACCAGACAGACCAGCCCGGGCGGTTCTCATGGTGGCAGTGACAGGAGCCGGGTCGGGGCCTGATCCACGCCCCAGCCGCCCCCACGCCCCGGACTCACCGGAGAGCAGCGGGCAGTGTCCTCGAGCCCCACCAGCCTCTCCAGGGAGAGGACCCCTGGGCTTCGGCCTAGCGCCAAGGACAGCAGGAACCAGGGCACCGGCATCTTCCAGGTGCTAGGCAGCCCCCAGGCCCAAGGCCCTGCCTGCCCCCCGAGGGGGGGGCAGGCACCCCACAGCTGCTCCCACTTAGCCCCGTTCCTGTGGGTCGGAGGGGCTAGAATCCCTCCCGGCCTCAGGTCCCGGGCCTGGGCAGGACAGCCGCTCCCTCCGTCCTGCCTGGGAGACGGCCTCCCTCCCAGTCCGCGGAGCTTTCGTTTTGGCTCCTGGCAGGCCGCCCCGCCCCGCCCCTCCCACCACCAGGCCTGGAGCAGGCCAGGATGGGGCCTCCGCTGGCTCTCCAGTCTCCTCCTCTGCGGCTGGGAGCGGCCCTGGAGAGGGTGGCGTCAGGTTTGACTGAGGGACTCTTGCGCACCCTGGGATCCCAGGGGCGGGCGCTGAGGCCCTTCTGCCCTGCAGGCCACTCCAGGCTCTGGTGCCCACCGGTCCTTCCTGGGCACCCCAGTGCCCATCACATACTCCCAGGGCCTCCCTGACTTTGTGGGACAGGAGCCCTAAAGGCCGGACAAGGGGCTTTTCAGTACCAGGCCCTGCTGGGGAGGTATGGGGCGGGAGCTGCCTGGCCAGCAGCCCCTGGGTCCCTGGTGCCGCCCACTCCACCATCTGGGTCTGCGGCTGCTGAAGGTGGGGTCCCGGGCACCTCCAGGCCCCTTCACCTTTCTGGACGCACTGCTTGTGGGAAGCTGACGAAGGTGTGACTGAGATCTGCACAACCACCCTCTCTGGCGCCCCCTGAGAAGCACATGCGTTTCTTACTTTCTTCATCATTTTTGCCTCTATTTATTCATCTTTCTCCACCTTGGTCTCTGCTGTCCCACCTTTGCCCTGGCTGGCCCGGCCAAACAAGGGTCTCCCTCTGGGTCCAGAGTTTTCTCTCCCTCCCCCTCTGGGCACGGTCACAGAAAAGGGGGGGCGGGTCTGACCCCAGGGGGCTTTTCCCTCCCCCTCGCCCCTCGCTGGGGACAGTCCGAGCTCAGACGCTACCGGGCCTCACAAGCCAGGCCCCGAGCAAGTGCGGGTGTCGCTGGAATTCTGGAGAAGCGGTGAGGCTCCCTCCTTCCTTAGACAGGGCCGGCTGGAGAAGCTCTCCTGAGGGTGCGTCTCTGACACCCCAGAGCCTGGTGAGCCGACGGCGAGCGAGACGCGCCGGGGAGGTGCGTGGCTCTGGCTGCTCCGGCTGGGGACGGCAGGGAGGCTTCGGGCTGGCCGCGCTCCGGGCGCCGGGCACTGGCTGCGGGGCAGCTCGGCTCAGCCCTGGGCGGCGAGCTCCGCGGCCTCGCGTTCCAGCCGGCGGCACAGCTCCAGGCGGTCCCGCAGGCGCGGCGGGCCCCGGGGCGCGGGCGGCGCGAGCAGCGTGCGCAGCAGGCGGGGCAGGTCGCGCGGCAGGCGGTAGCGCGGGAGGGCGCGCAGCGGCGCGGGCAGGTCGCGGGCCGCGCACAGGCGGCCGAAGTAGGCGAGCAGCAGGCACCCGCGCGGCGCTGCGCGGAGCAGGGCGCGCAGGGGCGCGGCGCGGGGGTCGGGGCCGCCGCCGCCCCACAGCAGCAGCACGGCGCCCCGCTCCCGCGCCACGCGCGCCCGCGCCGCCCAGAGCCACGGCAGCGGGCCCACGCGCGCCACGCGCGCCGCCTCCCACAGGTCCACGGTCACGGCGCGCCCGCCGCCCAGCGCGCCGCGCAGCAGCTCCGCCAGCGCCCCCACCAGGCGCCGCTGCGCCTCCGAGTCCGCCGCGTGCAGCAGCAGCACCGGCCGCCCGGGGCGCCGGCCTGGGAGCGCAGGAGAACAGACGGTGAAACCTATGAAACCTCTGAGTGCAGAGCACCGGGGTGGGGGACGCACAGCCCCTCCCCCAGGCTCCCCGGTGCACCAGGCCCCATCAGTGCCCAGGCGCTGCTTGGATACCGGGCAGCCTGAGCCTACAGGGCGCCTTCGGGCTAATTAAATAAAGGCGCGGAAGCGGCCAGGGCAGGCGCAAGGGCAGCCAGGGCAGGCGCAAGGCCTGCTGCATTTCCGCCCCACTAGCCTCTCACCTGGAGACCGCGGTGAGCCACCTGCGCTGCCGACCTCTGCCCTGCCCTCACCCGCTGCCGCCCCGGCACAGGGCCAAGGTTGGGGCCAGCGTGGCAAGGAAGGGAGCCGGCTGTCCCCCAGGTTACGCTCAGGTCGTCTTACCTGACAGTGAGCGCTGGTGGGCGAGGACCAACACAGTGGCCGGCAGGACGGTGAGGGCCAGCAGGGCCAGCTCCAGGAGGCCCAGGTGCCTGTGAGAGACTGGGTCCAGAGGGTGGGGCCTGGCTGGGCGCTCAGCACCTCGCCCCCTCCCGCTCCCCAAGGCTCCCAGAACTCACCATCCGGACACAAGAGGCGCTTCCAGGCAAACTGGACATCTGACCTCCACACCTGAGGAATGGAGGCCCCATGCCTGTGAGCCAGGTCTCCCTGCTCAGGGGAGTTGAGTGAGGCTGGGCGCGGGCAGGGCGGCTGCTGCAGGGATGCTCCAGCACGGGGTGGGCGTCCGGCCCTGCGCCAGGCCAGGCTTGGAACAAGGCCCCAGACAAAGCCAACAGGAAACAGGTGGCAGGGCCGCTGGGGAGGCCTGGCTGGGAGGAGACCGCTGGCCGCCGCGAGGCCACAGGCTGGAGGTGGGCAGAGCGCCAGGCCTTCTGAGTTTCCGAGAAGCCAGAACCAGGGTTTTTGCTTGTTTGTTTTTTGGGGGGTCTACTATGTTTTCACTGAATTTATTTTACCCCGTGCCAGAGCAAACTGCGGCCCAAACCGGCGCCTGACCTCGGCGCCCGAGGCTGTGCGCAGAGCGGGTCGCGCAGCGGAAAGCAGAGACGATCCTATGGAGGTGACGTCCAGCTCTGTGCTGGAAGGGTCCGGCTACACCTCTCCGACTGTGCCGGCCTCACCAAGCGCCCCACGGAAGCACAGTGACCTCCCCCACTGTCCCCCTAGCCCGCTGGGCTTCCTCCCCCACTCCCACCTCCTCCCCGCCCAGCGCTGCAGTCACATCCTAGGCTTTGTTTGCCTTAGTTTCGCTCCTTTGCTTTCTCTCTGTATCCGCACGCCGGTGCTCGCTCACCCTGTAATTGTCTCTCTCTGACTCAGAGGTCAGCCCCAGCACCCCCAATGTGCCACCAGCTTCTCACTGCCAGCCCCCGGCGGACCCAAGCAAACAGCGCTGCCTGCGGTGTGCTGGGGGCGGGCTCCTTACCAGGACACAGCCCCCTGGCCTCCGGAGGGGAATGGCGAGGTCCAGCGGCCCCGGGCTTGAACCCTGAGTCTGCGGGAGCAGAGAGCAGACTGACTGCCCCGAAGAAGAAGTGTGGTTCCACCCCGCTGGACTCCGCGCAGTCCGGCCTTCCTCTCCAGCCCCCGAGAGACTGGACCCCGCAGGGGAGGCCTAGCCGGCTTCCTGGGCCCCTCTGGCTTCACCAAAGCCCGCCGTGCCTCCCCTCTCCAGCCCTCAGGCCCCACTGCAGGACCCTAGGTCTGGCCACACGGCAGGCAGGGGCCTCACCAGACCCCGCTGGCGCCGCCTCCGTGCCTGCCCGAGGACGGAAGGGGCATGCACGCGTGTCCGTCTTCCAGCAGCTCCCAGACCAGGAGGCTGAAGCGCGTGGCTCCCCTCACTGTCCTGCAGGCTTGGAGGGGCAGTTCGTGCTTGCAGAGCTGTTCCGGGCTTGCAGGCGGGAGACAGGGCTCAGGGGCGCTGTCTTGGAGGGGCGCTAGCGTGAAGATAGCCCTTCCTGCCTCAGCCTCCGCCTCTCTTGTAGGTGGCGGGTGAAGACCCTCATTTTGCCGGCAGGGAGGGCCCACTGGGCCGTGCACGCAGCGCCCCCGTGATGCAGGGCCCTGTGCATCACTTCCCAGGCGTGGCCGCTAGACTGGACTCCGCAGGGACAGAGGCCATGCCGCGGGCCTTTCTGGTACCGCCTAGGGCCCGATACGGGCTGGGTACAGAGCAGGCGCTCGGCAAAAGCACGCTGGTTTGGACGGAATTCTTGCCACCTGTGTTCTGGGCGCTACTGAGGGCGCTGACCAGTCTGGACTCTTCGGCCCCTCCCTTCTCCCTAACCCTGATCAGCCTGTTCTGCAGCCAGGCACTGTCCAGTGGGCCGACCCCACAAAGGTGGTCTATTGACAACTCAGAAACAATGAGTCTGGGGATTTGCTCTCCATTTCCGGCCCCCACATGACTATTAAGTCTTCGCCATGGCTTGGACTTAAACCTTGAGCACTGGAGGGGCCTCCCTGGTGGCACAAGGGGTTAAGCACCGCACTGTGAAGCATCCACAGCGCTGCAGCACGAGTTCGATCCCCTCCCAGGGAGGGGACCCACATGGCGCAGCAGACCTCTCCTCCCTCCCGCTGCTGCCCTCAGCAGTGTGTTTCAGTGGATCTGCCTGTTCTGCTCCACGCTCTGTCTCTGGCGACTCCTCTCCCCTCCACCGCCGCCCCCTTCCCCCCGCACTGCTGGCCTGCACCTTGGTTCTGGTGTGCATAAATAAATCTTTTAAAAAAACAAACTCCTTGAGCACTGCCAACCGCCTTGGTGCTGGGGCGCCCTCCCAGAGCTGACTGAGCTTCCACGAGCCTTCCAGAAGCCTGGGGCGGAGCCAGGCAGGCATGGCGTGGCGCTGCGGTTTGCTGACTCGTGATCGTGGCTTTTCTATCAGATACAGAGGAAGTCTGCTAGGTAAACTGTTCTTAGTTGACCGAGCCAGATTCAGTCGGCCAGTTTACAGTAGTCCAGAAAGAGCGCTGCAGCTGCCACCGAGAACTGGCACGAGGTGCCTGGGGCGGCAGGCGGGAGCGGAGGAAGCTGACGTGGGGCCAGTCCCTTGCCTCTGTTTACCCCTGGAAGCCAGAAAGTGAAAGGCTGGAAAGAGGCCCGGGGTCATGCCCTGGCCAAGCCCTACCTGGGTAACGCTGTACACGGGCGGCGCCAGGCTGTCCTGGGCCTGGCCTGGCTGGCTCCAGGTGGCGCTGAAGGTGGCCTGCGTCCTTGAGGAGAAGCGGAGGACCAGCTGCTGGGCCCGCGTGTCCATGCTCACGTTCCAGGATGGGGCTGTGGGGAGGGGGTGTCACGGGAGACCCGCTTTGGGAGGTGACAGGAGCCGGCCGCAGTGGCCAGAGGCACTGGGGTGGGGCTGGAACTGGGCCTGGTGAGGACGGGGTGCAAGGGGAGTCCCAGCTGGGGTTGCTGTGGGCTCACCCGTCTGGTGGGGGCATTCGACGTGACTGCTGTTTCCAAGAGAGAACTGAGGATGCAAGAGCGGTGGGTCAGCCGGCCCCAGGAGCCAGGCCCTGCCCGCGGCGGCCCCTCACCCACGGTGCACCTTGAAGCAGAGCTGGGGGTGCAGGTCCACCTGGTCCAGAACGTACCACTGTGGGCGAGGGCCAGCGGGAGTCAGTGCAGGCCCCGGGCCCGGCCCTGCCCCCAGGCCCCGGCGAGGCTGCTCTCACCCCCTCTGACTCTCGGACCGTGGCGTTGGGGAGGTCTTCGCAGGGCATGTGCCAGCCCTGCCTCTGGCACAGGGAGGCCTGCAGCCTCAGGGGGCAGCGGAGGGAGGGAGCCATGGCCATCTGCCCGGGCCGGCTGTAGTCGGTGAAGCGCACTGACCTCCAGAAGTCCGGGCCATCTGGGCGGGTGGGGGCAGGGAGTGAGGCGAGCGGGGCGTGCCCGGTCCTGGGCATCAGGGGTGCTGGCGCCCAGCACAGTCCCGTGCCCAACAAGCAGCGTGCCCCCGCCGCCCACTCGCTGCTCTGCTGTCTCCTGGCCGGCCTCTGGCCAGCGCTGGTGCTCCCAGACCGGCAGCCATCCTGTTCTTGGCTGCTCTCGAGCCGGGAAGGCCCCTCCGGCTCTGCTCCTGAAGCCTCATGTTCCGCCCTCTCTGCTCGTGCCCCCTGGGCCCTCGCACCCCGACGGCCCAGCTGGACCCTGCCCAGGACTGGGGCCACTCTGCTATGCACCTGTCGGCTGTGACCCCCGTCTCTTCAACTCGGGGACCACAGCGTGCCCACAGCCCCTGCCACCCTCAAGCGGACGCTGAGGCCAGGCTCGTCGACCACTGGCCAGTGGAGCAGGACGGGCTCGGCCCGTGAGGAGACGGGCTCACCAGAGCAGGGCGGGGGGGCCGCGGCCGACCCAGGCCTCCTGGTCCTTCCTCTCGGGGCCTGCTGGGTCTCTGCCCCGGGATCGCAGGGCCAGGGTGTGGGCAGCGCCAATTTGTCGGGGAGCGGTTGGCAGACACGAGGCTCTTTCCCACGGCACCAGAGAGGGTGGCTACGTCCCGGGAGCTCCCGACACAGGCATGTGTGTGCATGTGTGTCTGTGTGTGCATGTCTGTCTGTGCATGTCTGTGTGTGCACGTGTCTGTCTGCATGTGTAGGTGTGTCTGTGTGTGCATGTCTGTCTGTACGTGTGTCTCTGTGTGCACGTGTGTCTGTGTGTGCACGGGCGTGTGCACGTGTGCAAGAAGTAGTGGCTGTGCAAGCATGAGTGGGCATCCAGCAGCACTCACAGGCTTCCGGCCAGCTCCGGAAGGGACATCTCCTGTGCCTCACGGAGTCCTCTTGCAGGTAGGAGGCCTGCGGGACAGGGGAGCCGGCAGGAGGGTTGGAGAAACGGCCTTTCCTACGGACTCAGACCTAGGGCTTGTCCGGGCCCAACCCCGTCCGGAGGGAGCAGCGGGGTGCACATCGGGCACGCATGACCCTCGGGGGCGGGGGCCTTGAGCCTTGGCACCAAGTCAGGGAGCCAGGGGCCCACAGAGGCAGGAGAGGCAGCTGCCTTTACTGTGCATCCAAGGGCGTCACGGCAGAAGCCGTGGTCACCGCCAGGGTCCGCATGACCCCAAAAGTGCGACCGCACCCTGGGCAGAGCGCCAGCGCCCAGGGAGGCCGCTCACAGGCTGCATCTGCAGCTTTGGGCTCCCACTCCACGCTCAGCAGTCCCCAGGCGCCCAGGGCCGCGTGTCCCCCGAGAGCCCAGAGGTCGTCCGTTCCGGCAGTGGTCCGGCGCGATCTCTCTCCCAGGCCCCCGTTTTCGTCCCCACCGGGGGGCCAGGCCTTCTCCAGCCAGTCCGAGGTGGTCCCAGCTTAGACCTCAGACTCAGAATGAGGAGCCGCCAGGGGGGCTGTCGCACTTTTGGGGTCACGCGGACCCTGGCGGTGACCACGGCTTCCACCGTGACGCCCTTGGATGCACAGTAAAGGCAGCTGCCTCTCCTGCCTCTGTGGGCTGAGCTGGGGGCCACACTGGACTGCGGGGAGCTGGACTGGGCGGGGCTGAGGTTGGGGTCACCTCGGGGAATGCCTGGTGCTCGCAGGCAGGCCTTTCCTCCCCTGCCCAGCGCGAGTCCCAGCCATGCCGGCTCCACACCCGAGCATCCTGCAGCTCCCAGCCCTTTCGAACAGGGCGCTGGACACGAGCTTGACCACCTGTGCCCGGGGCCCCGCCGCCGAGCCCTGGCCGGCCCGCGTGCCCGCTCACCTCGATGCACAGACAGGGCAGAAGGAACTCGTAAGGCAGGTCCACGGCCCGGGCCCCTGGCACGACCGTCTGTTGACCAAGCAGCAGAGGGAGAGGACCTGAGAGGAGCGTGGCTCCTGACGGGCAGGCGGCAGCTGGGGTCCCGGCCAGCGCCCTGTCCCCCTCTTCGGGGAGACTCATTTCTCCCACCCCACGGCAGGTGTCTGCTCCACAGTCTGACTGTCCTCATGTCTCAGCATATGGGATGGGAGGAAGGAGCTGGGTGGGGGGTGCACCACTCACTGAGCTCCTTTTGTATGTCAGGTGGGTGCCAGGGCTGGAGCAGAGTCAGTTAATGGAAGCCCTGGCATCACAGGGGCCTCGGAAGGGGCCTGCATGAGGACAGCTGGGCCCCCCTGAGAGTGCCAGCGGCAGGGGAGGGCAGTGGTCACCACGGAGGTGAAGGCGGGTGGGGCTGTGAGGATGGGGTGGGGCCGACAGATGGGAGCACTTTGTAATGTCTCAGGGGGAACTGAAAAGTCTTCTTAATACAACTGCTTGGGACTTCCGGCGCCCCACGTCTCGTTCCGCCTCCCCACCTTGGACAAGGCTCCCTGGCTCCGGTCTAGTCCAAAGAGCGGCTCTGGCTCCAGCCTGGGCTCTCCAGACTCACTGTCCTGAGCCATCCTCTTCCCTCCCTGAACCCCAGTCTCCCGGAGGGCGGTCCTCGGGGCTCTAGGGAGCTGGCTCTGCATAGGCAAGGGCAGGGCCGCCCCTACCTGGACGTCGAAGGGACTGCTCAGCTCTTGGCACTCCAGTACCCACTGGTGACAGGGACGCACGCTGGCCTCGGGGCCTGGCTGGACGGCCACTCGAATGGCCCGGGCCTCAGGCAGCAGCTCGAAGGAGAACTCGGGCCCTGGGCAGGCAGGGCCTGGGGCCTCATCTCTCGTCTGGGCGCGGAGGCACCTCACGTGGCCATGCCCCTCCCCACTCGCCCCTAGGCCTACCTCCGAGCCTTTGGGAGTCCGGTCGGGGGACGCCTTCCACGGCTTCTAGACTGGAAAGCTGGGGCCTTTTGGGGCGCAGCCCTTGGTGGGAGAGGTCTGCAGCAGGGCTGGAGAGTTGATGGCCCTTCCCCGACATGCAACAGCTCCCCAGCAGCTTCCTCTGTGGGCAGAGAGCAAGGTTGTCCTGAGGCTGGCAGTCAGGAGCTCTGGCTTCTTTAGTTGCATAATAGAGGGATAATGCATTTCAACTCCACACTTTCACTCTCTCCCACCAAGTGAGAGGGAAGTGCCTTGGGTGCAGGCGAGGGCTGGGGGGTAGGGAGGGACCTGGCAGATGCTGGCATCTCCTGGCTCCAGAACCGGAACCTGCAGGGCTGTGGGGTTCTGCACGGGAGGTGGGAACGGCCCCCTGGAGCCTGTGCAGGGAGCGCACCCCTGAGCCCTGCTTGCCCCCTGCCTGGAGATGTGGCCCCAGCTCGGACAGTGAGTCATTATAGATGGAGGAGGGCGATTGATCAATGAAAACACATTCATGGCCTGGAAGGCTTGGGCACGGCCATAAAGAGGCGATTGTTTGAAGAGAAACAGCCGCTGCACCTACACGGAGTCCGCAGGAGCAGAGCACGAGTGCTGAGCATGTGCCACCAAGTCAGGCCGTGGGACAGAGCTGAGTAAGGGAGGTCTTACTCTGCAAGCAGCAGGTAAGAATAGTAAACTTAAGGAGCTGAAAAAACTCAGGGCCTCCCTGATGACTAGCGGTTAAGTCTCAGCTCTCCACGGCCAGGGAGCTGACCACAGGGCACAGCAGACCTCTCCTGCCTCCCCATGGCTCCCCTCAGCAGTGTATTTCAGTGGATCCGCCTGTTCTGCTCCCTGCTCTGTCTCACACACACACACACCCCCACACACACACCTCTGGCTCTTCCATGCAAAAGTAAATAAAATCTTTTTTTTTTAAAGATTTATTTACTTATGCACACAAGCACCAGGGTACAGGCCAGAGGCGTGGGGGTTGAGAGGGTCCACCAGAGACAGAGTGGGGAGCAGAACAGGCAGACTGACTGAAACATACTGCTGAGGGGAGCAGCGGGGAGACAGGAGAGGTCTGCTGCGCCCTGTGGGTCCCCTCCCTGGCCGGTGGCAGGGATCGAACTCGTGCTGCAGTGGCTGCGTTGGCTTCGTAGTGTGTTGCTTAACCCCTTGCGCCACCAGGGAGGTCCCCCAAATAAATAAAATCTTTAAAAAATAAAAGAAAAAAACAGTCCTCCAAATCGTTAGCAGCTGAAAGGGGACCACCTTCAGAAAGCGGCACAGCTCCATGCAAACCACCCACGGCCAGCCTGGGGCAGCCACTGGCCGGGACGCAAAGACAAGGTGAAGCAGGCTCACCCTGGCCTGACCCTGCGCTTCCTCCTTCCTCCCGGTGGGAGACCAGCCCTTAGAGCGAAGGTGGCTGGGGGCCTGGAACAAGACACCGGGAAGAGGAGGGGCAGGTGAGGCTCCCCAGGGGCTGACGCAGAAGGCCCAGTGGGAGGAGAGCAGAGAAGTGTCGTTATTCCGGTTATTCGGTTATTCGTGGGAGCCCCCAGGCCCTCTGCCTCCAACTCCTGCTGAGACCCAGCTGCGGCCTGGCCTCATCCACTCGGGCTGGTTTCTTCCCAGCGCCTCCCTGCCCTGGCGCAGAGCAGGAGAGGACAGAAAGACCCGGAAGGCTGCGCCAGGCCGGGGTCACGCCCACCCACAGCGGGGGCTTACCATGTGTGAGGCCAGCAGGCAGCGGGTGCTCCAGCAGGGCGGGGAGGAGGCGCGCCCCCCAGCGGGGGCAGGGAGGCCCAAGAGGAGCAGGAGGAGAGGCAGAGGCCCCACTGCCGGCCCGGGGCTCCCCATGGGCTTCTGCGGTCAGAACATGGCTGCGCAGCCTGGAGTTGGGCAGCAGGGCCTGGCGGGACCCGCTGGCAGCGGCAGGCAGCACAGGGAGCAGGTAGCAGCTCAGGCCTGCCCGCCCGCCCCACCTCGCCCCTCCCTGCCCCAGGCTCCTCCTAGGTTGCCAGCAGCCGGCTGGGCTGAATTCCTTCTCCAAGTGGAGGGGCTGAGGGGTGTCTGCACCCCAGGAAAACCTATTGCCCCCACCTGGAGGGCAAGGGCCTCCTGAAGCCCTCCTGCTCCTGCAAGGCTCCGAGACCCGCCCGGCTCAGTCCCGCGCCCAGGACCCCAGGATGTGGGTTGGGACCGGCCGGCCGCATGCCCAGGCCCTCACTTCCCAATCCCCTGAGCTGTTAACCTGCTGGGCGCTGGGCGCTGTGGACAAGGACAGGCAGAACCGAGCCTCGGGTGCCCCAGATGCATCCGGGTCCCACCTGGCCAACTCACCACAGAGCCAGCGTGCTCCCTGCACCCGCTGGCCAGCCCCAGCTCTTCTGGGCAAGGGGCCCCTCCCCAGGGGGCTCTGGACAGTCTGCCCAGGACCCGGAGCTCAAGCTGAGCCTGGAGCCCTCTGCTTCCGACCTGCTGAGGCTCCCTCCGTATCGTCCACGGCTCCCTCCAGCTCTTGGGGTGCTGCCTCAGCCCTTGCCTTGGGGCACACACAGTGGAACACTGGGGGTACAGCTGCAGGTGAGGGCACCCCGGGATGTTGTCCCCCTGCACCCTCCAGTAGCCGGGCCGTGGCTTCCTCAGGCTTCTGGTCCCTGTCTCCAGGCGCGTCCCACCCACTGCCTTGACCGCGTCCTTCCTTAGTCCCGCCCTCCGCTTTGAGGGTGTCGGGACATCATGAAGTAGGGGCTTTGTAGCTGAGTAAATGTCACCCACGAGGCATTTCGTCTAAGTGACAGCTTGTCTGTTTCATATTCCATGAAATACTTTCACGTTTGGTCCCTGGTCATCTTGGAGGACAGGCGAGAGTAACAGTGTTCGTTTCAGAATGAATGAGGACACGAATGGGATTCAGTCAAGGCCTCTAGCCCATGGGCCCCCCTCTGCCGCTCGGCTCCCTCCGCCATCCTTGCGGTCTCCCCTCCCCTCCCGCCACCTCCCATCCTCTGCTCCTGGGAACCGGGGATGCGTTGGGGTGGGGGGCCCCTGCCTACACAGCGGTCGGTCGCTTGGTCTTAGGGCTGTCACCACAGACGGACCAACAAGACATGGAAGGAGGTTAGCGAGTCTTCCCCCAAATCCTTCCCCAACCTGCAGTGGTTTGGATCTACCCAGAGTGCCTTTCTCTATGCCGGGGCAGGAGGGAGACTCTTGGTTCCAACTAAAAGGTCACCCAGGCCCTTCACCCAGGCCTTCAGGGCGGCGATTCTGAGAAGGGGGAGTGTCGAAAAGCAGTAGTCCACAGAAATAAGATAATAAGTAATAAGATAGGCTGGCACCAAGAGCCCTCCCCTGGACCCCTGACTGCAGGGCAACATGCGACTCGCCGGTATTTTTCCACTCAGGCCTCGCAGAGAGGGGCCATATAAAAGACCCCCGGCCTGTACGTCCATCTTCCCCAGGCCTCCTGCTTGGTATCTGTGAATTTTGCCGGGGGGGGGGGGCGCAAATAAACTCCTTCTTTCCTTCTTACTTCTGTCTCTTTGCCTTGTTCTATCTGCCGCCGACCTCACGCCAACCTGGAGCCTCCTTCTTGGCCCCTGTGCCGCAGTGAAGACATTTGGCTCAGGCCCCTGGCCCTGGCCCCTCCGGGTGTGGTAGAAGCAGAGAAGGAGCAAATGGTCACACGCACACTCACACTCACACACACATACACACACACAGCGGGGTGGGCAAGAATAGAAAGGGCAGAAAAGGGGCACACAGACTAGGAATAAAATGAAAGAAGAGGCGAGAAGAGAGAACAGGTCTGCTCACTTATGTCACGCTGGCCACTTACTGCGGAGTCCGCTCCAGGAGGACTGAAAGGAACCTGCTGACCGTGACTCCCGCACACCCTGGGCGGGGAGGAGAGGACCAGATCCAGTTCGCCCAATGCGACCCTCAGGCTCTGGGCCCCGGGCTTTGCCGGCGCTAGCACGTCTGATGAGCACCGCAGCCGCTGAGGTCAGTGTTATTCACCCATTCTGCACACTCAGAAACACTAGGTAACTCATCCAAATGAGAAAATGAAGAGCTGGGCTCATCACCTTGACTTTCTGGGTCTTTCTGCCCAAACACACCACTTGGGGCGATCTGTGGGGCGTGACAGAGCTTCTGGGCCCTGCCGTTCACAGAAGGTACTACACGGACCTGTGCGAGGGACTTGTGGGCTGGCCATGGGAGGGTGGGAAGAGCTGACGAACACAGGGAAGCTTGTGCTACAGCAGGGAGTTCTCAGTGGTCACAGCACTGGGAGGGCAGGGATTTCTGGCAGGTGCCCAGAGGGGAGGAGACACCCTGTGGCTGGGGCAGGGGAGGCCGACTGGAGTGAAGGCAGCAGACGCGTGAGGCCTCTGCGCAGAGGCCCGTCCCCCTGGCAGGTGGCCGAGGCCTGTCTCACCTGAGGCTGGTGTGCGGCGGCTCTAACCGTGGGACCACGCCAGGGCTCAAGTCTCGGCAGGCCCCAGCGCGTGTTCTCAGGAGCAGAACACGCGGGGGCCCAGGCACCTGTTCATTTTCCCATAGCCTTGGCCATGCATGGACTGCAGTTTGACTGTCTGAGGCTCTTCCTGTCTGGTCAGTTCCTAGACTCGGTGCGCTGGGCAGGAAGGCCCAAGCGATTACACCAGTGTAAACAGGAGTGGCCAAGCAGCTCTTCACCGACGCGCGTCCTGAAGGGTCGGCTTCCCGGATCTGTGAGACCAGAGAGTGCACTCAGAGAAGAGGCAGAGGAGCACACGGGGGAGGTAGCACTGCCCATCGAGGGACGGGAACCTGACGTTGACTGAGCTCCTCAGTGAAGTCAGACAACATCAGAAGCTGTTCCTCCACGCCACACTGCCGTTCTCAGCGACGAGGTGCTACGGGGTCCTGGGCCGCCCAGGCCATCCAATTCTGTAAACATCAGGGAATAACCATCCCTCACATACCGCTGCAGCTTTTGCAAAGCACTGGCGAGATACTTCATCTTATTTGACCTTCAACCACCTATCAAAGGGACGGGTTTGATGTTAACTTAATAAGCAGGTGTGTCAGTACTTGAAGTTGCTTTCTGATGTAAATACGGTGCTCAACTCTCTAAATCAAGATCCTCTCAGAGGGAAACTTGTCTGAGTCCAGGAACACTAAAAACATGAAACAGGAAAATAAAGATTGCAAAAGCCCAGAAAAGCAGACTCCCAACAAGGAGAAAGCTACGATAAGCTAAATGGGTGTTTCCTTTTTGGTGTTGACTGTCATTTTCATAACGTATCTTCAAAATCATCATGAAGTACAAGGCCTCCCTGGTGGCGCAAGGGGTTGAGAGCTGCACGTTGGGGTTTCTGCAGCCACTGCATTGCGAGTTTGATCCCCAGCCAGGGAAGGACCCACAGGGCGCAGCAGACCTCTCCTGTCTCCCGCTGCTCCCTCAGCAGTGTGTTTCGGTCAATCTGCCTGTTCTGCTCCCCGCTCTGTCTCTATGAATTCTCTCACCCCCTGCGCCTCTGGCCTGTACCCCAGCTCTTGTGTGCATAAAAAATCTTTAAAAAAAAAAAAAAGAAGACTATGAAGTACAACCTAATTAAAGAGAATTTAAAATAAATTTTGTACTAATTATTTGCATCCTGACTCTTTGAAAATAAGTAATGTGTGCCTGGTGCTCAGAACACAGTTCCCCACATTTCCACCTGCCACTCTCTGCTATCCAGATTCTACCCCTGCTTCAGTCTCGTTCTTCCCTGTATAAAATACATGCTGGCCTCAGTCTACAGTACACTTACTTCACTTGGAAAGTTCAGGGTGCATGCTACATGCTACATGTCAGGTGCCGAGCAAGGAGTGAGGGAAAGACATGGAAGCCAACACATCATCATGCAAAAGTAAAAGGCCCTGTGAATTCAAGGAAAGAGTCTTTGAATTTCAGGGGTTGGAAGGCTCCAAAATTAGCGTATGAAATCAGTTTCAGGGCCTCCCTGGTGGCGCAGTGGATTAAGCAACCCACTAGGAAGCAGACTGCAGCCACTGCAGCACTAGTTCGATCCCTGCCTGCCTGGCTGGGGAGGGGACCCGCATGGTGCAGAAGCTCTCCTGCCTCGCCCGCTGCTCCCCTCAGCAGTGTATTTTGGTCAATCTGCCTGTTTTGCTCCCTGCTCTGTCTCTATGAATCCTCTCACCTGAGCCTCTGGCCTGTATCCCAGCTCTTGTATGCATAAAAAAATCTTAAAAAAAAAAAAAAAAAAGTAAAGAGTAAGTCACAAAGGAATGGAAAAGGGAAATTTTTAAGCAAAGGAAACTGGAAAAACATGGACTCAACATGGGGATTGCTAAGTTCTGCTGCAGCAGTGTGGGTGAGCACCGGAGAGACACCCACTGCTCTGGGGCCACATGGTGGGAATGGGGGAGGAACCCCGGTTGGTCGGGAACAGCACACAGTAGGGACCTGCTGACAGGGCTGTGCTCTCGCTGTACTAGCTTGTACACGGGGACGCAGAAGAGGAAAGATGTGAGCAGAAGGCAGAGCTAAGTTTGGGGCACAGCGAGTCTGAGACGCTCATGGGGCATCTCGAGGAGGTTCTGCAGTGAGGAGCACTGCCAGAGCCCATGTACCCGGTGTTCAGAGAAGCACTGAACGCAGCTCTCGAGCGCGCAGCAATCCAGGCATCGTCCAGAGACATAAAGCGGGTAAGAGCAAAGGACGCCTTCCTCCCTGTAACTATTCGCCTGCGTCAGGCTCTCGGTGTAGTTCACAGATCTCCTTCCCAGTTAGAGCTTTAACTTATACAGCTCACACTATGGGCTGCCACGTTCCGTTTCGCATGTTATCATGTTCCACCGAGAGCAAGCGCCTCACATACAGGGATACTTTGAAACTTTTATTCACAAGAGACACCTGCTATGACTGGCTGACAAGCAGGAACAGCCCACCCAAAGACGAGCCCGTGACCCAAGCTGGGTCAGTGAGGCCCCTCCTACAGGCAGAGACACTAAATGTGTGGCCCATGGGATATCTGCCACCAACCGCAGGGTTGCAACTATGACTCAGGCGTCCTCTGCCCGGTTCTGTTTGGTGGCCACCGCCAGGTCACTCAAGGGGCACTACCGTCTGCTAGTGTCTAAGGTCACTCAAGCAAGGCTTCATCAAACTGCAGACACAAGGCACCGGGTAGACAGGGAATTCTAACTTTATTTGACGTTCTCTTCAATCAAAATGCTTTGCAGTGGAGACCACAGCCTGCAGGGGGCGCAGCCTCCAAGTGCTTCCGACAGCACTTGGAGATCTGACACATCCCCTGCCTCCTTCAGTCTCTGCGAAGAGGGAAGACCGAGAAGAGGCAAGGATGAGGCTATCTCAAAGAACACCCCAAAGGCCTCGACTTCAAGCAGCTGAAATCTGTTTTGTAGCTGCTGACCGATCACCCAGTTCCAGCCAATCAGGAATAAATAAAACATAGTTTTGCCGCCTTACTGATGGCACGGGAGGGGCTCTCCAGCAGCTGGGCCTGGTAGGCACAAGTTGCCAACATCACAAAAAGTCACCAAAGGAGACGTGAGAACCACTCCTCCACCCTCTTGCTCAGCTCACGCGGGCCCAGGCTTCGCCCCCGTGCAGCTCTTGACGGGCTCACTTGCGCTTCTTCTCCTGCGTACTGGTGAACCAGGAGTCCAGGAGCTTCTTGCTGTAGTACAGCTGCCAGGCGTGCACCTGCACCGCCAGGACCAACACCAGGTACATGACGGAGACGGCGGAGAAGCCGAAGAGGAAGCGGTAGGCCTTGCCGTGGCGGTAGAGCTGCTGCGCGGCGGGGAACATCTCCATGCTGCCGTAGATGAGGGGGGCGATGGAGAAGAGCCCCATGCTGATCATGGAGAGCACCAGGTAGCTGATGTTGTTGCGGGGGAAGGAGAGGAGGCCCAAGACGGAGGGCACGACGCTCAGCAGGTACGGGTACTCCCACTGATAGGGCATGGCCACCTGGTCGTGCGGCAGCAGCCGCAGGTGCCCCACGCTCATCTTGGCGACCAGCAGCAGCCATATGACCAGATGCACGTAGATCAGCTTCTTAATCTCATACTTGAGGGTCACACTGCGGGCAGAGCACAGGGAGAAGCGCCTTTCAGTCAGGCTTCTCGGACCACCGACTCTGTGCCAGCCAACCACAGCGGGCGCTGGGATTCACGCATGGACAAGGCGGAGTCGCCAGGCGCAAGGAACAGAGCCCCCCAACAACAAACAATTAAGAGAATGAGCGGGAAGAGCTCTAGGGTGCGGGACGTGGGCGCACGGGAAGGAGGCCCCCTCTGCTGGGGTCAGGATGGCTCCGAGGGCTATCTCCAGGAGGTGCTGTCTGGCTGGGCTCTGAGGGTGCGTTTGGAGCAGGCAAAAAGACGCAATTAGTGACCCAGGAAAGCCAGGGGCTGGGTGTGGCAGGAATACATTTGCGAGGGAGGGGAGACGGGGCTAAGAAGCTGCAAAGGATGTGAAGGAGCCGGTGTGAGGGCAGACGAACGCGCAGAGTTCAGAAAGATGAGTCTGCACCACAGGACACAGCTGAGGAAAGCAGCATCAGCAGTGGCGCCCA
Source organism: Galemys pyrenaicus (assembly GCA_019455555.1). Taxonomy (NCBI): domain Eukaryota; kingdom Metazoa; phylum Chordata; class Mammalia; order Eulipotyphla; family Talpidae; genus Galemys; species Galemys pyrenaicus. The sequence continues at coordinate 4,530,376 of JAGFMF010011663.1, read as the reverse complement.
GGTCTCTAGCTAGAGTGGATTTTTTTTCTTCCTCTCTAGGAATAACATCTCTCTTATTATTCTAGTGCCCTCTTCACACCTCCAGGGACAGTTTCTGCTCCGGCCAGCTGTGAAAACACTCGTCTGAACTGTAAGGTTCCCTTAGGCAGAGCCTGAAGGAGCGGGTCCAAAGGGCTTGTCATACCTAAAAATTCTGGAAAGATCTGAACATTCTTGGAAAGTTCCATGGATTTAGAGCGAGAAAAACACATTTAAAAAGAGTCATTACAGGAAACGGGGAAAGGTGTGTGTGGGGGGGGACCAGCTGCTTCTAGATTTCAAGCTCCACGGACAAGGGGCGTTCTGTCTGTGGCTTTAGCACGTCTCCTGCTGAAGGTGTAACATGCGTCTGAAGCTCAGGTCTGCTCTTGCTGGCCGAGGTCCTCAGCGCCCACCACGACGCCTAAAGGGCCACTCGGCCAGGATCTGCCAAAGGCAGAAGCCAACGGAGACCCGGCCCGGGGTTCGCGGGGTGCCACGCACTTCGGGCGGGGACGGGTGGCCCTCGCAGTCCACAAGCCCCAGAGGACCCAAACAGGTCGGTTACCAGGCAGGGCCCCTCCCCTCAGGGCTTTGAGCTCACCCGGCCCTTCCCACGAGTGCCCTCCCGGCTCACGGACTCTTCGCCCACACCTAAAGGGGAGGCTTCTCTCTCTGCAGGCGAGGAAGCCGAGGCTCGGTTAGGAACCAGGTGCCCCGAGGTCCCGCGGGGCCAACGCGCAGGGCGGGGCCCCTCCAGCCGCAGCGGCCCGGGGGGCTCGGCGGGCAGGCGGGCACTGACCCCCGCGCGGGGTCGGGTCGCTGCCCGGGCCCTGCGGCTGCGACGGGCCGGGCTCCGCGCTCCTCGCTCCGCTCCATACCTCATCTGGTAGTGCAAGGCGACGCGCTCCCGGTGCTGGAAATCGCTGCCGTCGGTGCCGGCCGCTCGCGGGCCCGCCCGGGATGCCATCGTCCCCGCCCCGGACGCGGGAGCCCCTCACGCCGCCCCACCACCGCGACCACCGCGCCCGCAGCCTGAAGTCCGCCACCCAACAGTCGTGCTGTGGCGTGAGGGCGACTTCCGGCCTCTCTGTCTCGCGAGGGCCGACTCTGTGGTTCCTCCTGGCGCGCAAGCGCAGGCGATCGCACGGGCGCACGCGCATTCCATCGGCCCCGCCCCTCCCGGCCGGCCCCGCCCCCTTGGAAGGCGCGGGAAGAGTCCTGCGGCGCACGGTCGCTTCGCAGTCCCGCTTGCAGAACCGTAAACTGACAGCGCAGACGCCTGCGGCGCGCCCGTCACCAAGAAGAGTAACTCGCTCAATCGTGAAACAAGCTGTGTCTCCTGATACAGTGTGACTGTCACCTTCCTGCCAAAAGTGCTTAATCGGAATCTAGCTATTAGGGGTGACGGCCAAGACAGGTGGAGGGACCCCCCACAAGATACCTGGACTCGTTTTCAGAAATGTCAGGGCCGCGAGAGGGAAGGAAATGACACCGAGGTAGCAGGTAGAATGGCGATTGCCGAGGGGGCGGAGGCGAGGGAAGAGGAGCTGTTTCATGGCTGTACAGAAATAGGAGAACGCCCCCCAAGGCGGTGTGGTTACACAGCGGTGTGAGTGGACTGAAACTGGTACACTGGGCTGTGCATTGTACGTGGTTAAAGCGAAACATTTCATGCTGTGTACATTTTGCCACTTAAAAAATATTTCGGAAGACAAACTTGTAAAAGCGTATACTGAGCATGGACCGTGCGCCAGGAGACTAAGGGGCAAAAGCCGCCACTTCCCAGAGGCAGCTCAGCCCTCCCGGGAAGAACTCACACCCCCGCCCTGAGGACAGTTGCCCTGGCAAAGCTGAGGCTCCACCGACCTCAAGGACTAGGAAACGCTTTCTAGTGGAGAGACCTCCCAGGCTGAGGCCAGACTAGGAGTTAGCGGGAGTCCAGAGGTGGATGGGGCAACAGCTGGGTTTTTATGCAGAAGGACCTGCAGGGGTGAAGAAGCAGAGGCCTGAGATCTCGGCCATTAGAAGATCTGAAAATCAAAGGGCTGAAAATTTTGATAACTGGAACATTTGATGGGCACAGTGGAGAGTTGGGATTTTATTCATTGGGTGTTGGGGCACCATTAAAAGATTTAAGTGGCAGGGGCCGCCCTGCTGGCTCAAGGGGTTAAGTTGCAGCACTAGGAAGCTACCAGCATTCACTGCAGCAGGAGTGAACATCTGTGTGGGTTATTTTTTTTTTTAAAGATTTATTTATTTATGCATACAAGCACTGGGGCACAGGCCAGAGGTGCGGAGAGGTGAGAGAATCCACCAGACAGAGCAGGGGGCAGAACAGGCAGATGGACCAAAACACACTGCTGAGGAGAGCAGCAGGCCAGGCAGGAGAGGTCTGCTATGCCATGTGGGTCCCCTCCCTGGCCGGTGGCAGGAATCAAACTCGTGCTGCAGTGGCTGCGGTTTGCTTCATAGTGCGCTGCTTAACCCCGCGTGGGTTTTTGTGTGGGCGCATGTTCTCACTTCTCTGGAAGGTGTGTGTGTGTGTGTGTGTGTATAAAATTGCTGCATCACAGATTAGTTCATTACTCATTTAGGCCAGGCTTCATCTCTGCTGTTACTAAGCCATTATATTGTCAGTTACACCGACATTGAGTCAGCCTCCCGGTGACTCATGGGATTAAGATGCAGCACTGTAAAGCATCCACAGCCACAGCAGCACGAGTTCGATCCCTGCCTCCAGCCGGGGAGGCGACCCACATGGCGCAGCAGACCTCTCCTGCCTCCCGCTGCTCCCCTCAGCAGTGTGTTTCAGCAGCTCCACCTTTTCTGCTCCTCACTGTCTCTGGTGATTCCTCTTACCCCCCCCCCACCCCGCACACCTACCTGTACCCCAGTTCATGTGTGAATAAATAAATATTTTAAAAAATATAGTAACACCAACATTCCCTTCTATCCATGAAGTGTCTATTGCAATGCCCTTTAATTTTATTTTCAGGACTCCTCACCTGAACCCATCTCGCCCTGCTACCCAGGGGAGAGGCGGGCTCGCAGGGGGCAGCTTGTCTGTGCTCACGCAGCTGGGCCGGGGGCTGGACCACCACCCACTTCCGCTGCTGCCCCTGCCCTGTGCGTGGAGGCAGGTCGGCCACAGCCTGCCCCAGCACTTTCGAAACCTGCCTCCTCCCTCCTGCCCGGCCTTTCTGCAAGCTGGGCTGCTCGGAAACCCCAGGGGTCGGGACTGCTCTCTTCCCTGCTCTTTTCCCCAGTTGGGGCCACGGCAGGCCCGGGGTGGGGCTTTCCTGGGAGCTGGAAATAAAATGGAGTGCGGGCTGGGCTGAGAGGGCCAGTTTTGTAAGGAGGTTAGGAGGCTGTGAGGGGGAGGTAAGGAGTTTATCTTTGGTTTTGTTTCTTTGGCTCCTGCAGAGCAGGTGAGGGGGGACTTGGGAGTTTTGCCAGAGCTAGGGAGTGAGTGAGGCCTATGTAAGACATAAGACCTGCAGGGTGCTGAATGGGGAGAGGACCTTCCCTGGCGGGGCTGGCCTGGGAGCCCCCCAGCTGGAAGGGCAGTGTGATTTCACCCAAAAGGCAAGGGGTTTTTTCACAGTTGCTTGCTCTGTGCCAGGCTGCGCTGGGGGCTAAGTGCGGACCGACATTGGGTGAAGCCCAGAGGTTGGGGTGCGACCGCAGGAACAGACGCTGCACTCACCTGGCTAGAAAGTAGACAGAGCGAGAAGGGGAGAGTCGGGGAGGCTTCTGCCAGGCTTTCCAGGCAGTGGGAAGCTGGGAACTGGGCTTGGAGGCTGACAAAGTCTGGCCAGAGCACAGAAGATGGAGCAGGGGACTGAGCGTGCAAAGGTTTGGAGGGAAGTGAGGCCGGAGCGTGGGGGCCGGGAGAAAGGGGGCAGGCGAGCCCAGGGCTGTCAGCCAGACACCGCTGCCCCCACAGGTGGCCAAGCCGCCAGCCACAGCGACCCTTTGCATTTAAACGAGTTAACAGGGGCCAGCCCAGCTCCGCAGTGGGACCACCCGTTTTACCAGGAGACCATCCCCTGGGCCAGCAGGAGGACTGGCGGGGGCAGGGCTTGCCCAACCCCTGGGGAGAGAGGCTCAGGCGCCTGTCCCATCCCCGAGGGCCTGGCTTGGGGCCTCGGCACCCCAACACTCAGGGAACACTCAGGGAACGCTCCGCTCCGGCGCAGCTCTGCGTGTGACTCACGTCCTGCCAGCAAGCGCGGACTCTGCCCCCGGGGATGGGCACTGGCCACAGCCTCCGCACCGGCTCATGATCCAGATCAGTGTGACCCGAGCGGCAGTCGGAGAGACATGGAGTGTGTGGCACTGGGGAGGGGCGGCTGTGTGGGCGGCTGGGGCTGCAGGTCTCGGCCTTGGTCCTAGCAGACCTGCCTGGCGGTGGACGGACGGCGGGCAGGGGCGCGCTGGGAGGGGCCCGGAGACTCGCTGACCATCACACCGGAGGACAGGCAGGGCCTCCAGCCACCCTAAGGCGCTGGTTTGCTTCTCCCAGGTCCCACGCGGTCCAGCTGACGAGGATGGACTATGCCATGAAGTCCCTGAGCCTCCTGTACCCCAAGTCCCTCTCCAGGTGAGGCCCGGCCACGGCAAGGCGAGGGGCGAGGAAAGGGGCTACCTGGAGGCCAAAGGGCAGGGGTCTCGGACTTTGAGGGCCGGTGGTCACGGGGCGTCCCACCCATGCGCAGACAACGCTTCCCGGTCTGGAGGGGGTGGAGAGTTTGTCCTTCGCCCAGACTCCCCGCCATTACTGCTGCAGCCCTCCTGCCCCCACACGGAGCAGAAAGGCAGACACTGGGCTCCCACTGTGAGAAGCGGGATTCTCACGCCACGTGAACAGACGCGAAGCAGGCGCAGAGGGGCGCCCCAACCACCTAGCAGATGCCCTGGAGCCAGCACTTGACCTTGGGTCTGCCTTGATTCCAAAACTCAGGTCTGCCCACTCCTTTGGCCCGAAGTTGGTTCTAGCAGACATCAAAAACCAGCCCACGGGCCTCCCTGGTGGCGCAGTGGGTTAAGCAACGCACTATGAAGCAAAACGCAGCCACTGCACACAAGTTCGATCCCTGCTGCCGGCCGGGGAGGGGACCCACATGGCGCGGCAGACCTCTCCTGCTGTGCCCGCTGCTCCCCTCAGCAGTGTACTTCCGTTGATCTGCCTGTTCTGCTCCCCGCTCTCTGTGGTGAATCCTCACACACACACCTCTGGCCTGTACCCCAGTGCTTGTATGCATAAATAAATAAATCTTTAAAAAAAAAAAAACCAGCCCACGCAGCTATGCCACCTCTCCTCTATGGAAGGGAGCGGTGATGGGGCACGCGGGGCGGCTTCCCTCCCTCTCCCCTCTCCTGCCCTAGCCCAGCAGCGAGATCACGCACTCAGTCAGCCCAGGCCCGTAGATCTCCGACCACCCAGACCTACTGCATCAGATTTTGCATTTTAACCAGCTCTCAGGCAACCAGGATTGTGCAGACATAGCAGGGCTGTGGGTGGGTCCTGGCGAGGAGACTCCGGTGTTGGGGAGGACCCGAGGAGGTCCTGGGAAAGGTGAGGGGGTCGCCCAGCAGAGCTCCCAACATGCTACCCCGCAGGTATGTGGCTGTGAGCACCTCCGTGGTGACCCAGCAGCTGGTGCCGGAGCCCGGCCCAGAGGCCCCTGGGGCGCGGCCCTGCAGAGTCAGCAGCGCAGACCGCAGCGTGCGGAAGGGCGTGATGGCGCGCAGCCTCGCCGACCTCCAGCTCAAGGTGAGGGCGGACGGAGCTGGCCCTGCCCTGCGCGCCTCAGGGTCACGCTGGGGGTTCAGCGGGGATGGAGTTCACGGCTGGACGGCGGGAAGATTTCCCTGAGGTCCGGCTAGGCCGCTGGGCCCTGACCTTCCCCTGGCAGTCAGGGCTGTTGAGGTGTTTTTCCTGTGCCAGCTCTGGGGCTGCGTGGGGGGCGGGAGCATCACCCACCTCACTCCTCAGGTCCAGGACACCCTGATGCTGGCGGACAGGCCCTTCTGCCTGGTGCTGGAGGAGGACGGCACCGCCGTGGAGACGGAAGAGTACTTCCGAGCCCTGCCTGCCGACACCGTGTTCATGGCCCTCCAGAAGGGGCAGAAATGGCAGCCCCGCTCCGAACAGGTGTGGCCTGACCCGGGAGGGGAGCACGCTGGCAGCCTGGGGGAGCCCTCGAGGGGTGCCAGCCACATGCTCTTCTCAACGCAGGGGCCTAGGTACCCACTGGCCCTGTCCCACAAACCCGCCACGAAGATCGACGTGGCCCGCGTGACCTTCGACCTGTACAAGACGAGCCCGCACGACTTCCTCGGCTGCCTGAACGTGAAGGCCACGCTCTACGGCACCTACTCCCTCTCGTACAACCTCAACTGCTCCGGGGCCAAGCGCGTTATGAAGTGAGTGGGGCCTGGCTGGGGGCGGGAGGGGGGTAGTGTAGCCCCTCTGCTCACATGGCCCCGGCCTGGGGGCTGGGCGCGGCGTCGATGCCCACAGAGCACCTGCCGGGAACGTCCACCCTGGACTGGTGCTTCAGACAGTGCTAGCGCACGCTGGGGCCCTCCCCTCTTCTGGTGGTGCTGCTTGTATACACCTGCACACATCTTGCTTGTACAATACCTTCTACCACTGGGACGACTCTCTTTCCACCCAAAATCGTCAGTTTTCCAAAATAGCCTCCGCATCAACTTTTTTTTTTAAAGAACATTATTTTTTCAAAAAGATTTATTTATGCATGCAAGAACTGGGGTACAGGCCAGAGGTGTGTGTTTTGGGGGGTGGTGAGAGGATTCACCAGAGACAGAGTGGGGAGCAGAACAGGTGGATCCACTGAAATACACTGCTGAGGGGAGCAGCAGGGAGGCAGGAGAGGTCTGCTGCGCCATGTGGTCAGCTCCCTGGCTGGGGATTGAACTCGTGCTGCAGTGGCTGTGGATGCTTCATAGTGTGGCGCTTAACCTCTTGCGCCACCAAGGAGGCACCTTATCAACATTTTAGAAATGAATGTGTGTCAAAGATTTTATTGAGCTCAATCAATGAGAGAAGTGGTGAAAAATTACAATCTGTTCAAAGGATAATTCAAAATCCCACCCCTATAAGGTCTATCAAAATGCTGAGATTAGGGCCTCCCTGGTGGTGCATTGGGTTGAGCGCCACACTGTGAAGTATCTGTGGCACAGCAGCGCAAGTTCGATCCCCGGTCAGGGAGGGGACCCATGTGGCGCAGCAGACCTCTCCTGCCTTGTCCGTTGCTCCCCTCAGCAGTGTGTTTCAGTCCATCTGCCTGTTCTGCTCCCTGCTCTGTCTGGTGAATCCTCTCACCTCCTGCGACTCTGGCCTGTCCTTCAGCTCTTGCATGCATGCATAAATAAATATTTTTTTTAAAAAAAGAATGATGAGATACACATATAGATGCAGAAAAAAAATAACCTATAGATACAAAATTGCATCTGTCCATAAGACGGGTAATTTGCATGTTGATCGAGAAGAGTCATCTCTCTGAATTAGTGAATTTTTTCCCCTTGATTTCTCAGTTTAATCAAGGCATCAGCTACATTAAATTTTAAGACAGGTGCTGCTCTGGCAGTGCTTCCCAAGTTCAGCTGCACCAGTGTTGCTCCAGAATGTTCTCACTCCAGCCACTGAGGCAGAGGTGATCCAGTTAGTGCAAAACCAGAAAGCAATGGAAGAGCACAGCATGGCCCCTTGCCAGGTGCTTCTGGCAGATTCTAGTCCTCCCCGGTTGCTTCACTTGTACGTCCTGGGTCCTCACCACCATCTGACCCCGGTCCATGAGCTGGAGACACAGAACTGGCCAGGATGTCAGCCCAGCCTCCAAGAAGGCAGGCGCTGTGTTGCCCTCAGTCCTCTGATGAGTGTCGACACACAGCAGCAATCACAGAATCGCAGAGACCGGGCCTCCCTGGTGGTGCAAGGGGTTGAGCGCCGCACTGTGGAGCTTCTGCAGCGAAGATAGCGCGAGTTCGATCCCCGGCCAGGGAGGGACCCACAGGGCGCAGCAGACCTCTCCTGCCTCCCCGCTGCCCCCTCAGCAGTGGATTTCGGTCAGTCTGCCTGTTCTGTCCCCCACTCTATCTCTGGTGAATACTCACCCCCCACGCCTCTGACCTGTACCCCAGCTCTTGTATGCATAAAGAAAATCTTAAAAAAAAAAAAAAAGAACCGTAGGGACTACCATCACCAAAAATAAGCTAAGTGAAAAACAGACACCAATAATGGCAGGTGGATGAAGACACACGTGAAACCTTGTTCTGCAGGCTGCTGTTCAGGGCCAGGGTTCCGCTAGAACATGGGGGGAGCCCTTCTGGGTTTTCGTAGGTCACCTGCACTTCCAGTGTGCACACCGCTGAGGGTCCCAAGGCTGTGTGTCTCCCAGCTCCGTGACCCCCGCGCTGCCCGGGATCTGGGTCTAAGGCCGCGAGCTCCGTTTTCCCTTGGTCTGGGCTTGCTGCCCGTCGTTTGCAGGTTTCAAAATCTAGAGCAAGAAGTTTCAGCCTTCAAGCTCAGTCCATTTAGGGGAAACGGGACTCGGCGAACCACAGTGGACAAACCACAGTGGATACTGGCACAGAAAAACAGCAGAGCAGGAGTCTGTAGGGCGCCTCAGTGGCCTGGGCGGGCCTTGGGCTTTTGTTTGTACTAAAATACACAGGCCGTAAAATGTGCCGCTTAGTCGACACCATCCAGTTGCAAAAAGCAGAGTCAGTGTTAGGTAACCAGCACCAGGACTCGCTTCCAGGACTTTTCATCACCCCGACTGGCTCTCCGTACCTCTGAACCTGCCTGCCCCGCCTGCCCCGCCTCCGCTCCCAGGAACCTCTGTTCTACTTTCTGTCTGTTTATCTGCCTGCTGGGGCCTCGCAACTGGAGCCACACGGCGCATGTCCCTTTGTGCCGGTTTATTTCGCTCTGCGTGACGCTTCCGAGGTTTGTCCTTGCTGGCTCAGGCGCTGTGATTTCATTCCTATTTGTGACCAGCCAGTGCGGGGCAAGCCCGAGTTCTCTGGTCTGAGAGCTGGGCCGCTGCACAGGCACAGCCTTCACAGTGGTGAGATGTTTTCACGTGCACGTGCTTGTGGTTCTGATTGTCTTCCTGGCCCCCTCCGCCTTGTCCACCATGGGTCAGTTTGCTTAGTAAATGAAGGGTAGCAGAAAACCGTTTTGTGGGTTTTTTTTTTTCAAGATTTACTTATTTATGCATACAAGAGCTGGGGTACAGGGAAGTGAGAGGATTCACCGGAGACAGAGCGGGGAGCAGAACAGGCAGACGGACTGAAACACACAGCTGAGGGGAGCAGCGGGGAGGCAGGAGAGTCTGCTGCGCCCTGTGGGTCCCTCCCTGGCTGGGGATCGAACTAGCGCTGCTGTGCCGTGGATGCTTCACAGTGCGGCGCTCAACCCGCTGCGCTGCCAGGGAGGCCCAGAAAAAGTTTTCATCTCAGTCAGGAAGTATCTATTTTCCCTGTCTTGATGCCACCCCCCCATGCTCCCCAAGACTGGAAACCCCTAGAGACCCTCACCCGATCTTAAAAAGAAATGGAAAAGAGGCTGGTTAAAGTCGTCGCGCACACAGCCAGCTGCCCTGGACCCCAGGCCCCCCATTCTTCCGCACTTCGGCTCCTGCGTGCAGTGGTTGACGTTGTTTCAGCCCATAGTCCTAAAGGGGATCCAAATGGTGTGCGTCCACGTTCCAGAGGCGCGAGCAGAAGCAGCTGGCCGCTGGGAGGCTGCGTTAGTGTTCAGGCCCGGGAGGTTTCAGTTGTTCTCAGCACATGGCCCCTGGCAAGCTCAGCGCTCTGGAGAGGAGCTAGTCTGCGGATGAGGGGAGGCTGCAGCACCGAACAGACGGCGGAGGGCAGAACTGTGTTGTGCAGAGCAATCTGGTGGGTCCAAAATAGCACACAGAAATCAGAGGTCCTATGGAAGGAGCTTGAAGCTTGCAGGAGAGAGCAGGGAGTTCTGGAAGTTCCAGTTGCAGTTCGCAGGAGGACAGCACATGGCCCTTCTGCGGAGCCTCGCTGCCCTGCTGGGAGCGTGCAGGAGGAGGCACGTGGCGGCCCCTGGCAGGGAGTGTTCTGACGCTGGTGTCTTCTCGTTCCCCGCAGGGAAACTCTCCGCTGGGCCCTCCTGAGCATGCGGGCCACGGGCCACGTGCTGCTCGGCACCTCCTGCTACATGCAGCAGCTCCTGGACGCCACAGAGGGAGGGCAGTCCCCCAGGGGCAAGGCCCCGTCCCTCATCCCAGCCTGCCTGAAGATGCTGCAGTGAAGGCCTGGGCTCGTGGAGACCTTCCCCAGGCCAGGCCCAGACTGGGGGGAACCCCTGGCTCGGCTAGCACCCCCAAGCTTGGCAGCTAGAGAGCTTCTGACCCTGACACCCTCCTCCAACCCCAGGACCACGAATGAGGAAGCAGGGGAAGGGCTGGAAACCCAGGTGGGCCTCCCAAGGAGAACCGGGGGTTCTTAGCCTCACTGGAAACCTTCCTTCCGAGCTGGGCGAGTAGCCAAGGTTGCTCCCCAGAGGCGCGGCACGAAGCCAGGCCCTCGGCCCGCCCGCCCAGTCCCCTCCGCCCTCAGCCCCAGCCCCATGAGCTGTCAAGCCCACTAGTGTATGATAGTAGACTTTACAATAAACTGTTTATGCCGACTTTGCTTGTGTCCTTTGGGGGTGAGGTGGGTTTCTGTCTGGGAGGTTGCAAAGAGCTAAGGGAAGAGACGAACCTCCTCTCAAACCAGTCTCCAAACGTGGGGGTTATAAGAAACCACTTCTTTTTACCAAAAACCAAAAACATGCAGTTGATTCTGGAACTAATACCTGCTCTGCCTGGGACGGGACAGACACATGATCGACTTGGGCCAGGCATGTCGTCACGGTGGGCGGCAGTCCCCAAGCAAACTGCTTGTCGGGTGGGCTCGGATGGCAGCGGGGACCAAGGCACACAGCCTGTGACAGCTTCTCAGCCCTGGCGGAGAGCGCCCTCCAGCAGCCACGCTACCCTACCCGACCCTCGGCCACAGCCACGCGGTCCCCACTTCGTTCTCCTACAACCTCAGGCTTTAAAGGGACTGTCACAGGGGCCTCCCTGGTGGCGCAGCAGGTTAAGGACCGCACTGTGAAGCATCTGCAGCCACTGCTGTGAGAGTTCGATCCCCGGCCATGGAGGGGACCTATATGGCACAGCAGACCTCTCCTGTCTCCCCGCTGCTCCCCTCAGCAGTGGATCTGCCTGTTCTGCTCCCCGCTCTGTCTCTGGTGATTCCTCTCACCCCACACCTCTGGCCTGTACCCCAGCTCTTGTGTGCATAAATGAATTTGGGAAAAAATAAACCAACAAAAAAAATGTTATTTCTGCCCCTTGTTACACAGCCTGTTTGATGGACTAAATACTAAGAGAAAGGCTGCCTTACCGGAGCCAGAGTCTGGAGAGTTGGTGCTGGCAGCCGGCCAGCACTGCAGCCCTTCTCAGGGGAAGCTGCAGGCCCCGGGCCTTCCTGCCCCTGCCCTGGATGTTCCCCTCAGCACAGATACTGCAGTGCCCCCGTTGGGCGGGAGGGAGGGGGCATGCGTGCGAGGAAACTTGGAGGAGTCCCAAGTCCCCAACTCCTGAGATTTAGAGTTGCCCAAGCTCAGGAGTTGCACAGAGGTCTCTGGGCACTGAGCCCTTCCACCCAAAGAAAACAGCCTCTGCCTTTCTTCCAGGAACTCACTGGCAGTGGCGTGCCCCAGCTGTGGGCAGTGAACGGGAGAGGGCAGCCTTTGATGAGGCTGGAGGGAAAATTCTGGAGGGCCATGCTGGTCCTGGGGCCGTGTAGTGCCTGTGCGGGGAGGGGAGGCTAGGTCTGCCCTGCCATAGGCGAAGCAGGCAGGGGAGCAGTCCCCTTCTGTCCTGGCTAGAGCCAGAACTCTGAACGCACAGACCATCTTACACAAGAGGGATTCAAAAATACTGGAGCTTGGGAGCTGGTGGGGAACTTAAAACAAAGCGCAGTAAGTCCCGGGGCCTCCCTGGTGGCGCAGTGGGTTAAGCAACGCACTATGAAGCAAACCTCAGCCACTGCAGCACAAGTTCGATCCCTGCTGCTGGCCAGGGAGGGGA
>JAGFMF010011663.1:4489536-4517658 GCA_019455555.1 Galemys pyrenaicus | reverse complement strand
GCTCTCTGTGGTGAATCCTCTCACCCCCCACACCTCTGGCCTGTACCCCAGTGCTTGTATGCATAAATAAATAAATCTTTAAAAAAAAAAATAAAAATAAAAAATAAAAAAAAAAGAACCCAGTCCCAAACAAGATTTAACCCTTGCATGCTGTGTCTAGCCAGTCCTGTCCATATTTGTGGACATGCACAGATTTAAATTATTTAAATCTGAATTTTAAAAAAAAAGAACTTTCTTGAAGTTGTAATTTTTATGCACTAAAAATTACCCTTTTAAGGTGTTTAGTTCACTAAGTTTTGGCAAAGGTTACATATTACCGTTCCCTGCAGGTCAGGAAGCTCCCCTAAGCCCCTCTCTAGTCCATTCCCATCCCCCCTCGCTGCAAGCCCTTGGCAACTGCTGTCTCGCCCATTATTGTCTGCAGTTCCTAAAGCATCATGTGCACAGACCCGCACCATCTTTATTTTCGTTTCTGTTTAAACTACTTTTTGCTGTGTGCTCCCACTGGCCCACCTGGCGCTAAGCTCCTTCCTGCCTGTGCCCCAGGCTGGCCTGGGCACCCTGGGCCCAAGTAGCTAGCTTGGCGACACCTGCCCTCTTCTGCTGCTGCCACCACCAAGCTGCACAAGGCTTCCGAGCACCTGGGCATCCCACAGCGAACTCTGCTGAACAAGCAGTGCATGACTTTCCTGCTGATAGGCCCAGTGGTATCTCCTAAGGTTGGGCCAGTATGGGAGGTGGAGGTGGTCAGGATAGACCCCAAGAACAGACAAACTTTATGGACACTTTCTATTATGATTATTTTCAAAAGATTTATTTATGAATGCATGCAAGAACTCAGGTGCAGGTCAGAGGTGCAGGGGAGGGGGTGGTCGGTGGTGGAGGTGAGAAGATCCACCAGAGACAGAGTGGGGAGCAGAACAGGCAGATCCACTGAAACACACTGCTGAGGGGAGCCGCGGGGAGACAGGAGAGGTCTGCTGCGCCCTGTGGCTCCCCTCCCTGGCCCGGGATCAATCTATCGAACTGGTGCTGCAGTGGCTGTGGATGCTTCATGGTGCTGAGACTTAACCCCTTGCACCACCAGGGAGGCCCTCCACATCCTTTAGCAAGAAAGGTAGGGGCACTGCGACCCCAACTGTCAACTTGGGGAACTTCTCGTGGATATGGCTTGATTCTAGTTGATCTGAGCTTCGCCTTAGCAGATGCCAGGGCCTGTGCAGTGAGACTTCAAAAAGGCTGAGTGGCTGATGTATTAGATTCAGTTTCCTAGAAGTGCTAATCACAGGATAATTTATGTCTCCAATTCTGAGTTGTGCTTTGCTTTTGCTTTTCTAAATCATGCCCCAGGGAAATCATAGCAGCCTCTGGCTTTTCTCTCCTTTTGGATTAAGCACCACTCTGTCCTTCAAAGCGGGTTTACTGGAACAATGAGTGTGCATGTTTTCCCCCAATTTTCCTTGCAGAATTGTGCCCAGTTGTGACTTATGAATTAGAATGATAAGCAGGAAACCTTGACCACTTGTTTTTTCTTATAATGTTTGCTTTCTTTTGTAGGTGTGGTCCCGTAGAATTTCTACCACCAACTCATGCGTGCACCGTCACCACCTTGTGCTCTTCCTGTCCCTGCCTTGATCCCAGACCCTCCCTCTTCACCGCAGAATGTCTCTGGTTTGTAGTTGTAGCATATTCTATTCCCTTGGTTCCATTATATTCGTCATTTTCTACTTTGCATTGTTCAGTCTCATGAAATCACACCACCCTGAAGGCAGGTTTGGGGTCTTCAGCTTAGCGCCCCCCATCAAAACTGGCCCATCTGGTGTACCTAAGACGCTCGGTGAACACTGTTAACATAAATTGATTTTTTAAATTCCTTTTAATTCCTTTATTTTTGTTTTGTTTTGTCGTGGTTTTATTTTGTTGTTGTTGTCGATTTATTATTATTTTTTCTTTCCTTATCCCCTGTATCCCTCCTATAGGTGAGACCATTATTTTCCTTCCTCCCTTTTTTTCTTTTTATTAACTTTGAGCATTTGCCCTGTAATTTCTCCCCAGTTCCGAACATCAGTTTCCCCCAAAGCACCGGCGCGAATTTAGGCATTTCCTACCCGCGAAGACAAAGCCCCGCCCCTCCCGGCTCTATCAATTCTGATTGACAACCAACAAGACCAATCAGAGTGCTGCGGCAACGGGGGCGGGGCTTCCCGTTCGGCGCACGCGCACGTCCTCGCCTGCAAGATGGGGGGCTGCGGCGTGCTGCGCCGCGTGTGCGGTGCTTGGCGGCCCCCGCCTGCGGTGTGCGCTGCGCCCGAGGCGGCGGGCTCTGGCCGCGATGCCGGGTGATTACGCCCTCCTCCGTGAGGGAGGGAGACCCGGGCCGGGGAGGGTGTGCCGTCCCGCCCTAGGCAGATGTGGAGCCTGACCCCGCTCTGCTGAGTGACCCCGATAGTCAGGCCGCCCCCTGGGCATCGCGTCCCTCCGCGTAGAGCGGGGCCGGTCAAACCGAGACTTCGGGAGGCGCAGCCTCCTTCCGAGGCCCTTGTAGGCGGGCAGCTGGGCACGGAAGCGCGGAGAGAGCAGCTGGCGTCCCGGGAAGGAGCGGCTCCCGATGCTCACCCCCGCCCTTTCCAGGCGTCAGCTGCACGTTCGCGGCTTCCGCAAGCGGCCGGGGCCCCCGGGGTGCCAGCCCTTCCCCGGGCTGCTGCGGCCCGAGGACCTCAGTCGGGAGGAGCTGGTTGCTGTGTTGCAGGCAGCCATCCTGGACCAGAAAGGTGAGGGCAGGGGCGCCCGAGCCGCGGGGGGCTGGCCGGGGCCCCGGCGACAGCCTTGGGGTCAGCCCTGGTTCTGCTCCCACTAGCGGCCTGAGCCCCAGCGTCTTGGCCCACGGCTGTGGGGTGGGAGGGTGTAGGTAGAGCGGGGGGCACTGCCGGGGTCGCCGCAGTCAGGTGTCCGCTGTGGGAAAACGGGGTTTGGAGTAGCCTCTACTCATCAACTGTGGGCTTCAGGAAAATAATTTCTTTGCACCTGTCTCTATTTAGCGATTTATGAACTTGCTTCCTCTTTAGTGAGCACGCGCCTCCCTCCAGGCACTTACGGTGCTCCACTGGGTAATGAGCCTGGCCCTGCAAGCCAGCACTTTAGTGAGTGAAATGGACGGACATGGGGCCTCCCTGGTGGCACAAGGGGTTAAGGTGCAGCTCTATGAAGCATCCACAGCCGCTGCAGCACGAGTTTGATTCCCGGCCAGGGAGGGGACCCACAGGGCGCAGCAGACCTCTCTCCTGTCTCCCCGCTGCTCCCCTCAGCGTGTCTTTCAGTAGATCCACCTGCTCTGCTCCCCACTTTGTCTCTGGTGGATACTCTCATACCCCCCACCCCACACTTCTGGCCCATAACCCAGTTCTTGTATGCATAAACAAATCTTTAAAAACAACAAAACAGTGGACAAGGTACTGACTAGTGTCCAGTGCTGTGAACAAACTAAAAAGCAGGGGGTTGTGATGGGGACTGCAGGGAAGCAGACTTCAACTGGGCACTCAGGCCTCTCTGGCCCGGATGACAGGAAGGAGCCAGACATGACGGGGACATGGCAGCAAGATCAGTGCATGTACAAAAAAATAAAGAGAGAGAAAGCTCAAGGAAATGGGCAGTTACAACCAAAAACAAACAGCAACAACATCAAAACTCAACAAGACCAAAAGGTCAAAGATAAACTAAAGGGACTATGGGGGGGGGGAGGGAAAAGATGGGGATGAGGGTAGAAGGAGCACAAGGGGCCGAGGTGACGGCGCACGGGTGAAATGGTGGTGGGGACTCCCTGGGGAATACAAATGATGCAAAATATAATTAAATAAGTCTAATTTGAAAAAAAGATGGATGCATGTGAGGAAGAGGAAAGTCTGGTTTAGAGTGAGGCTGGCGATCGGCTGAGAATTGTTGTCCGCGATGAGACGGCTTGAGAAGGTGCTTTGCAAACTCGTTCCTGCTTTGGTTTTCACTGATGTTTGTGGCGTATGTTTCAGGACCTCTGGTGACACTGAACAAGCCCCAGGGTCTACCTGTGACAGGTATGGTTGGGGAAGGGATGCATTGAAAGGAGGTGGTGTCTGGGAGGGAGGGAGAGTGAAAAGAGGATGGTGGGAGGAAGCTTTGGCTTCAAGCTGGGAACATCTTTGTACTTTGCTCTCAGGGAAAGCGGGGGAGCTGACGTTGCTCTCGGTGCTGCCAGAGCTGAGCCAGTCCCTGGGCCTCAGGGAGCAGGAGCTCCAGGTCGTCAGAGCAGCTGGGAAGTAAGTAGTGGGGTGACAGGAAGGTAGGAGGACAGGCGTCTTTTTGGGAGTAAGCTGCTCACCACGAGTCGGCTGGGGGTCACACGGGGATACTAGGAGGAGGAGGTGGAAGCAGCTAGATCAGGTAGATTTTCATGCATAGCCCGTGTGCCCTTAGGCAAAGCGTGAAGGCTCACTGAGCACGCCCCCTTAATCCTAAAGTAGCGTTACTAACACAGTGCCAGGGCCTCCCTGGTGGCGCAGGGGTCAAGTCTCATCAGCACTATGAAGCATCCGCAGCCACCGCAGCACGAGTTCCGTCCCCGGCCACGGAGGGGACCACACGGCACAGCAGAGCTCTCCTGCCTCCCCGCTGCTCCCTCAGCAGTGTTTCAGGCGATCTGCCTGTTTCCTGCTCTTGTCTCTGATGAGTCCTCTCACCTCCTGCACCTCTGGCCTGTACCCCAGTTCTTGTGTGCATAAATAGATAAGTCTTTTTTAAAATTTTTTTTTAAGATTTATTTATTTATGCATACAAGCACTGGGGTACAGGCCAGAGGTGTGGGGGTGGTGAGAGAATCCACCAGGCAGAGCAGGATGCAGAACAGGCAGATCGATCGACAGAAACACACTGCTGAGGGCAGCAGCGGGCGAGGCAGGAGAGGTCTGCTGCGCCATGTGGGTCCCCTCCCTAGCCGGGATCGAATCCGTGCTTCAGTGGCTGCGGTTTGCTTCATAGTGCGTTGCCCAACCCACTGTGCCACCAGGGCGGGCCCAAATAGATAAGTCTTTAAAAAAATAATCCACATACCCAGACTGTAGTAGTCACTGCTCAAAGCCACACTTGTGCAGGTGTTACTGGCCTGTAAGTCTTGCCTCGTGGCCATCAGTCAGAAATGGTACCTGAGGTGGAAGGTTCTCCAATTCCACACATTCAGGGCCTTGTCTGGGAATTTAATTATTTAAATTCTCTATTATAGTGCCTGGCACATGGTGGCCACTCACCAATTGGTGGTAATTATTCTGACATTTGGCTCTGAGCTCCCTGGGAACCAGGGCAAAATGAGAAGCACATTTAAGCTATGTAGTCTTATTCTCAAACATGGGGGGTACTTGTTTCTCAGGAGGTCGGGTTATACCGTAATACTGCTGTTTGTTCTATAGCAGCCCTTCTCGGGGTCTCTCTCTTTGTGGATGAACCCATGGGACTTTAACATTTGTGATTTGTCCCCTTCCTCCAGGGACACCTCTGGGCTTGTCCTCCTCTCCAGTTGTCCCCAGACAACAAGCCGCCTCCAGAAGTTCTTCAGCCACTCACGAAGAGCCCAGAGACCCACAGCCACCTATTGGTGAGAGGCGCTGGGAGGCTCCCAGGGCAAGGGGAGGGCCCAGCAGGCCTCTCTGTGACCTCCCCCTCCTCTTTCCCAGCGCGGTCACCGATGGGATCCCAGCTACTTCTGAGGGGAAGATCCAGGCAGCTCTGAAACTGGAGCACATGAATGGGGTTGATCTCGTAAGTCAGGACTGGGTGGGAAAGAGGGGGAGACCCTGCAGATACATCACCCCAACAGAGAAATCAAGGGTCTAGATGTGGGGTGGCTGGCTCTCCTGACCCCTAAAACAGGCAGTGACCACTATTCCGTGGCCTCGACCTGAGTCTGCTGGGCGCAGGGAGAGCTGAGCACACCAGGCTCATCTGTTCCGGGGGGCTGAGCCCACAGGTGGTCCCCGTGGAGTCTGCATCCCGAAAGGACGTCCTAGGAGGTGTCAAGAGGACACTGAGCCACTTCCGAGTGGTGGCCTCAGGCTCTGGCTGCGCCCTGGTCCAGCTGCAGCCGTTGACAGGTGGGTCTGCGGCCCCTGCTGGCCTTCAGAGCTGTGCTTGGGGGGACAGGAAGGGTGGGCGGAAGGCGGTGGGGCTGGCAGCAGCGGGGGCGCATCCGCTGCACACCCGGTGTGTGCGCCCAGGCCAGGTCCCTCCGTAAGCCTGACAGTCACCCCTGTCGCTCACCTGCTTCCCTCTCCTCATCGATCCCCGGGTCTTCTGTCGTCCATGCTCCAAGGCCCACGAGGCTGTCTAGGCGCGTGGGCGTCATTTTCTGCGTCTTGCTGAGGGTTCA
This sequence comes from Galemys pyrenaicus, assembly GCA_019455555.1. Taxonomy (NCBI): domain Eukaryota; kingdom Metazoa; phylum Chordata; class Mammalia; order Eulipotyphla; family Talpidae; genus Galemys; species Galemys pyrenaicus. The sequence goes on along the minus strand of JAGFMF010011663.1, from coordinate 4,511,270 downwards.
CTGTGCTGCTCAAGCCTGAGGATTAATGCATGTCATCGCCCTGCAACGTTCTTTCTTCACATGGCGCACCTCTTGGTTCGAGACGCCCAGGAGACGGGTTCCCCTCCTCGTTCTACGTGTTAGTTCTCTTCGGTTCTCTCTCACACTTTCCGCTTCTTTGTCTTCTCTTCACTGTGGTAACTTCTCTAGACTTAGCTTCCAGTTGAGTAATTTTCTCTTCAGTGGGCTCTGACCTGCCAGTTTACCTTACTCATTGACTATTTTTCACTTCTACAAGTACTATTTGAAAAAAATAGTTTCTGTTCTCGTTTTTTGTCGCTGTAACCATTTTAAACATACTGATCATGTATTTCTTTAACTCCACTGTCTGACTTCTGGAGGCTCCGATACTGTTGCTCCTGGCTGGATCTCACGCTTGCTGGGTTGTGTCCTCATGGCTCTGAGATTCAGGGCTGCGAGCTGTGACTCTGGGCTTGGGTCTGTGGAAATCCTTTGTGGCCCCGTGTGAGGCAGGAAGGGTCTGGCCGGCCTTCTGCAGAATGCCCCAGAACCTCTCTCAATACTGGTGTCTTGGTTGGAGGTTCACAGCGCACGCAGGTAGTAATGAGCCCGAAACCTGAGTGCAGGCTCGTGACTGGGTTGGCAGCCGAAATCTTTTTCCTTTCATCCTCATCCTCGGTGATGATCCCCACTCCGTGGCCGCTGCCTTTCCCCCTCGGTCCAGCATCTCACTGAAGGCCAGTCCCTCCCGGTGTCATTGGACACCGAGGCTTCACCCTGGCCCCCAGCTGTTACCTCACCTGGCCCCTGGGCAACAAGATTTACAGCACCCACCCCGGCACCCGTCACCAGTAGTGAAAGGCTGACTCTTGGGTGCTCCGGATTTCTTTCGGTCTTGGGGACCTTCCTGTCCTGCGCGCCCAGCTGCGTATTTAGAAGGCTGGCTGATGCTGCACCAGCGTGTCTAGGCCTGTAGCAAGAGGGCTTTCAGACTGCCCAGCCCTCCATCTTGCCAGAAATGGAAGCAGCATACAGCTCCTGGGTGGAATCCCGGCTTCTGCTGCTGGGCAGGTCGCTTCTCTCTGAGCTTGGGTGTTCCCCTCACGGGAATGGCCGGAGGCCTGGCTTGGTCTTCACAAGGATGACACACGTTCCTGTGGCAGGCCCATCATGAGCTGCCTCCGCACAGCCCTCCACTCCCGTATGTGTCCGTGCTCTTGGGTTGCAGCCTCCCCAAACCATCTGACAGCTGTGTAAACCAAGAAAGAGAATTGTCGGCTTCCAGCACGTCAGGCACGGCTGGGTCCAGAGGCTCGAGGCTGTCGTCTGCAAGCTGCGCCACTTCCGCTTGCCTCCTCCGAGTGCCTCTTCCTCCAGGCTCTCGCTGGGAAGGGGAAGGACCAGGGGCCCCAGCAGCTTGCTGCTCACTCACACCCACGCGTTGGCGCCCAGCAGGAGCGCGCCTCACCCCAGCAGCTTCTTCATAAGTTTGGTGTCACGTCTGAGCATGGGCGGGGTGTCCCCAGAGGGGTGGAGGGCAGACATGGGTGGGACAGAAGGAGCGGGCACCTCCCCACACACGTCTCCCGTCTCCAGCCTTCCCCTGTCAGCTGCAGGTGCACATGGCGCTCCAGCTCTGCCCCCTGCTCGGGGACCACACGTACGCCGCCCGCGCGTCCTCTGTCCTGGGCCAGCGCTTCCTGCTGCCTGCTGAGAGCAGCAAGCCCCAGAGACAGGTGGGCACCGAGTCGCTGGCTGCTGCCCGCTGGGGCGCGGGTGGGCCTCTGCGGATACTGCCGTGCTGCTTGGGACTGGGCAGCCTGCTGGGCCTCCAAGGCTAGCTGTGACCCCCTTGCTCGTGGCCTTATGCAAGGGACATCTTGTGTCTTGGCTCATGTCCTGCCCATGCGTCCAGTAAGGCGGCTGAACTGGCCGATTTCCAAACGCCCTTCTGAGCCTGGTCCTTCTCGAGAGCAGGAGAGAGGTCATGGTGGGAGGGTAAGTCAGCTCTCGCAGATAACCCTGAAGTCCAGTCTTAACACCACAGTTTCCCTCCATGTCATGGCCTCACCGGGGCTGGATGAGGCTTTGTTCTGCTCTCTCAGGACCGGCTGTTGCTGCGCGGCCGGCAGAGACAGGCAGGCTCACCCGGGTTTGCTCGGCCCTCGCCTGGCGGAGGTGTGCACACTGCCCTCGGCTCCCTGGCTGCAACTCGGCGACAGCCTCACCAGGCTGCAGGAGGGGCTGGCACCCGTGGGCCATCCCGCCTGGCCTGCTTCGGCGAGCCCTGGCGGAGCTGGTGCTTGGCTGGTGGGAGCTCGGCCGGCTCCGCTGAGCCGCCTCTCCCTCCAGGTCCTGGATGCGGCCCTCCTCAGACGCCTCAGCCTGACCCCCACCCAGGCGGCCCAGCTGCCCCTGCACCTCCACCTGCACTGTCTCCAGCTCCCGGGCGCCAGGCCCAGAGACGCCCCCGTCGAGCTCCTGGCACCCCTGCCCGCTTACTTCTCCAGGACCCTCCGGTGCCTCGGGCTGCGCCCACAGTAGTCTCGCCTGTGCCTGCGTCCCTGCTGCTCCGCAGGGCTGAGGGTGGGAGACGCAGGCCCGAGGCGGATGCTCGCGCACGACCCTGCTTCCTGCGACCCTGCTTCCTGCAGCCCGACGAGCCCCGCCCCGCCCCCGCCAGCCGTGTGCAGTGCGGGTGGGTGTGACGCCGCCTCCCCGGAGTGCGCGGGCAGAAGCACCTGCCTCTGCCGGGTCCTGGGCTGCCGCGACGGCGAGCGCTGACCCCAGGCCTGGCTTTCTGCCGTGTTCTGGACGGGGTCTTCTTACTCGCCGTTTGTTGCCGTGCTAGCGGAGGAATGTTAGGGGTTTTTTAAATTATGGTAAAGTGCACCTAACGAAACTGCCCCGAGTCATTTCACGCGCGAGCTTCAGCGGCACCCACGACACACGGGCTCCTGCGCCCCCCCCCCCCACCTGCTCCGGAGCGCTGGGCTCGGGCCTGAAACTGACCCTGTCAGACACAGACTCTCGCCCCAGCCCCCGCCAGCCCCCCCTCATCTCCAGACACTTCATATGCTGATGATGTGGGGTTTTACGCTAAGAAACTGACTGTATCAGACGTACAAAGAGGACATGAGCTGGGACTTAAATGATACGGAAACTCACACGTGACCGTCCGGCAGCCACGAGACGCTGTCCTCTTTCCATAGGGAGCACTTCTTAACCCTGGCCCCACGCTGGAACCTTCCACCGTGCCCTGGAGAAGGCACAGAAAAGCCCATGGTTCCCTGACGCCGCACCCCAGAGACACTGGCTGTCGGTCCTGGGTGGGCCCGGCAGGAGTCCCCAAAGGCTCCCGGACCGGCTCCGTCCTTGGGTTTGGGTGGAAGCGCCCCTGTGCAGAGGCTCCTCTGCTGTCAGGTTCTGCCGCTGCGCACACCTCCCAAGGCCTTTGGGCGCCCATGTGGGAGCAGGAACAGGCTCCGTGCTCCCTACGCTCGCGGGCGCCCTGCTGGCCCACACCCAAGTCACCGCGTTGCTCTTTGTGGAGTGTGAGCTCCAGGCCGGGGCTGGCCACCGTTACCTGCTCCAGCCAGGGCGGCTTGCTCGGCTGTTCTGCGATGCGCGGATGCCGGCGCAGTTACAGGCTCCGGGGCCGAGTGTGGGCGGGTCTGCCGGGCGCGTGACCAAGCCACCCCGGCGGCTGCCCGCTCAATCTGGAGGCCACAAGCTCAGCGGTGCTGGGAGCGTCGTTCCTGCCCTCCTGCCTCTGATGGCTGCAGCTGTCCCCGCCGACCTGCTCGGGCCGCGCGTCTGTGTCTTCGCTCCGGCTTGACGACAACACCGTCACTGGGTCATCCGGGATGGGCGGTCACGCAGAGACCCCTCTCCCGGTGGGCCCCGACCACAAGTCCCAGGTGTAGGGTGGGGCTGGGGGAGCGACCCCTCGGCCCACTGCAGCTGGAAGTGCCCGGCTCCCGCAGACTCGACAGTGCCCTGAGAGCTGGGGCTTAGGGCGGATCCACCCTTTGCCCTTGGACCCTGCACAGGTCATCCTGCCTCCTGCCCCCAAACCCCCGACTCTGAGGCTGGACTGGACACCCAGCAGGGCCATTCCAGACCAGACCTCGCTCCGCTCACCGCCACAGGATCTTGGGCGACTGGGAGCCTGTCGCTGGGCGGGAGTCCTGGGCCTTGCTTTGGGGAGCACTTGCTGGTGGCCTCTAGCTCTCCTCTGGACTTGGGGTGCAAGGCCCCACCCTCCTCCTCTTTACCCTCCAACAGAAAGGGAGCCAAGTCCAGAATGTTTCACTTGTTGCTTTTTATTTGGCGCTGACTCCAGAGCGGGGCAATTAGGACGGGCACGAGGGCTCCTCCAGCCCGCCGGGCCCCGCCGCCTGCCGCCCGCGGCACGTCCAGGAGCGGCCGGGGCTGCAGGAAGCTCAGTGTCTTCCCGGGGTGCGCCTCAGCCCGGGGCCTGTCACAGAGTCTGGCCTTGAGCTTGTCTTTGGCCTTGACCTTCCTCGGAAGATTTCCGACTTCCACATGTGGAGGCCACAAGGTGCTTCCAGGACGGGAGGCGTGAAGAGGCTGCAGAGCCACCGCCTCAGCGTGAGAGGAGGGGAGGAGGGAAGAGAGGTCAGGAGGGCTGGCCAGGAGGGGGCTCCTAGGGAAATGAGCCTGGAGCTGCCCTCGCTGCTGCCCTCCAGCCCTACCCGGGCTGGGCACCGCCCCCCACAGCAGGGTCACAGTTCGCAGCCCACCTTTCTTGGCTTCGGGATCCGGGGTGCCCGTTTCAGGTCAGGGTTGGGTGGGAAGGAAATCAAAACCGTCGCAGTGGGTAGTGTCGTCAGGGCCTGGCCTGCGGCTGCTGCGGCCTCAGAGCCCACCAGCCTGCCGCGCAGCCGTCGCGGGCCCCGGCCCGGCGGCCAGAGCACAAGGGGAGAAGGCAGCTGGGCTTTGGCGCTGAGACTGGGGAAGTTGGGGGGGGCTGCGGGGAGAGAGGAGCTCTGAGGGCCTGGGGCGCCAGGCCGACCAGCTGCCCCGAGGCGTGCGTGGAGGGCGGGTGCAGGGGCAGGTGAGGGCAGGGGCGAGGGAGGGTGGATGGACCTCCCGGTTCCTCCTCCAGAGCCAGTGGGGCGAGCACGGGGCTTGGGGTCCAACAGACCTGGGCCTGCATCCCAGCTCTGCCCCTTCTGAGCTGTGCAACCTCGGGCAACTTCCTGACACTTCCTGACACCTCGGCTGGAAAACGGGGAGAACAGCACCCACCTTGCTACGGGCTGTGAGGCCCAGGGAGCTGGTGAGGCCCACGGCCACTGTTAAGTGCTGCACGGTACCAGCTCCCCACCGTGGGCAGGGAGAGCCGGGGCTCTGGAGAGCCCCGACCTGGCACCCCGGATGGGCAGCTGCCCCGCGGGCGACTGTTTGGCAGGAGGGGCGCTCATCCGGGCGTGTGCTTCTGAAACACGCTCCATGACTGGTAGCTTTCACTTGCTCCTGGCGGATCCAGGCGGCTCAGAGGCGCTTGCAGAGCAGGGAGAAACTGCAACTGCCTAGGGCCCGGGAGGCTTGGGGGGCCTGGTCTTACCCGGGGCCTGGGGGTTCTTCAGGCTCAGCAGCAATCTGTTCAGGGGCTGGGGCTGCCTGTCCCCGCTGGCAAAGGTCATGGTGAAGACGCAGCCCAGCCCGGCCGGGGGGGCCGGCTTCTGGGGCCGGGGGTGGGCCAGGGCTGTGGCACTTTTCGCCTTGCCTTTCTTCCCCTTCCCGGGGGCTGACGCGGCGGCCGTGGATGGCTTCTCGGGGTGTCCCTGGCTCCTGGTCCCCACAGCTCTCCTAGGAGCTGGCCTGTGGGTCGGGGCCGCCCAGTCCTTGTCCTCCCCGGGACTGTGCTGGGCGGGCAGGCGCGGCAGTCCCGGGCGCGTCCCTGTCCGCCGGTGGCACAGCGCCAAGGGCTTCTTGATGGTGGAGCCCTGCACAAGCAGCTGGATGCCCACATACTGGGGCACCTCCACGGGGGGCTGCGGATAGGGGAGACAAGGCCCGTCGGACAGTGTTGGGGAGGCTCTGTCGGGAGGCACTTGCAGGCTGCAAACAGGAGGCCCGTCTCTACCTGAGTGGGCTCCGGAGGGAGCCCCAGGGCCTCAGGGTTGGGAACGGGTCGGGGAGTGTCTCCCAAGCCCCGCCCTTGCCCCCACCAAGGCGCAAGGTCCCACGGCAGCAGCCCAGCAGCCGAGGTCACTTCCTGGGCTGAGCCGACTGACCCCACAGGACCCAGAGCCCCGAGGGAGACCGCGCTGTGGGACAGCAGGCACAGAGCCTTAGAGCAGGCGCCCGTGGAGAGAGCAGAGGAGCTACCGGAGGGAGGAGGCAGAAACTGTCCGGGAAAGCAGCTGCTTGTGCTCCCCCTTCCCAGCAAGCGGAGCTGGGCAGCCCACCCCACCGGTGGGTCTCGCGAACGACCCTCCCTTCAGCTGGAGCTGGTCTGCGGGTCCAAGGGCCCTGATCAGCTGTCTCAGCGTCCCCTGGAGCGGGAGGAAATGCAGTAGCCGAGCGCGGGAAGCCCCGGCGATGCAGGCCAGCTCATGCTGATGGAGGATGCGGCGCACAGATGCAGGATGACGGAGTTTACCACGCTGCAGCCGCAAAGGCAATCCGAGTCTCAGAAACAGTCGGGACAAGGACGGCGGGTCCGGTTGGCTGCACACAGCCAGAACCTCCCCGCAGGGGCCTGAGACAAAGGGAGGACGGCAGCCTGCCCCACCTCGACCCAGGGCCCGCCCGAGCCACACTAGCCGGACACCCACAGGCCCCCCCACGGCCAAGCAGACGCCGGACGCCACGCACAGATGTCCTGGCCGAGCACGGGCAGCCTGAGCCGACGTCTCGCTTACAGGACGGTCAGCAGGAGAACAAGCCGACAGCACCACGCGGAAACAAGCAGGGAGAGCCGGGCGTGGGGCAGCTCGACAAAGCTGCCAGCAGGCCGGAACCACAGACACAAAGCCGCGGTATCCAGGGCAGAAGGGACAGAGACAGTCGCCGATGCTGGGTGCGGAGCTCGACCACGGACGTGGTGGCTTAAGACACAAACCAAGAGAGTCAGCTGCCGAAGACACTTGGGGACAACTGGGCATCTGAGAGCGGCAGCGCCGACGCCGGCCTTGGGGTCCGCCCCAGCGAGGGCCTCCTGACCGTGTCTGCAGAGCTCTCCAGGTGGTTCCGGCCGTGAGCCGGCGTCAGGACCCGCGCTCCACCCTGCTCGCCCCATCTGGGCCGCTCCATTTGCCTGCCCTGTATTTCCTCGATTACATCTTTTGAAGCCCAAATGCCCATAATTAAGATATGATCAGTGTCCAAGACGGAGGTCTGGATGCTGGGTCACGTGGCCAGCAAGCGCCTTCGCTCCCCGCGGCCAGACTCTGACCGAAGCCAGTGCCCGTCGGAAGTCACAGTTCAACGGCCAGGGAAGTATTTCTTAGAAACACTTGCCATCGGCTTCCTGACTTTTTTTTTTAAATCCCATTCCATTCCTTAAATGGATGCACCTCTTTTTGGAACATGGCGAGTGAAAAAATTACAAGATGAATATGATGAGAATGATGATGGCAGCAGCTTCCAGGAACTGCTCTTACTCTATGTCCAGGCACCTCAGAGGGGAGGCCGTTGACCACAGAGTGCCCGGCTTCCCCAGCAGGTAACCACACGAGCTGGGCCTCCTTGGGGCGCAGCAGGTTAAGCAACGCACTATGGAGCGTCCGCAGCCACTGCAGCACGAGTTCGATCCCTGCTGCCGGCCAGGGAGGGGACCCACATGGCGCAGCAGACCTCTCCTGCCTCGCCCGCTGCTCCCCTCAGCAGCGTGTTTCAGTCCATCTGCTTGTTCTGCTCCCTGCTCTGTCTCTGGTGGATCCTCTCACCCCCTGCAACTCTGGCCTGCACCCCAGCTCTTGTGTGCATAAATAATTTTTAAAATCTAAAAAAACAAAACCACCACACTACACCCTGGACGGCATCACTTCCTGGGAAGCAAGACTCCGAAGTGTTTACTATGGCGAGTTTCCTTCCCCCACCTCATAAAGTAGGACTCTGCATTCCTACTCCCAGTTCTCAGGAAACCGAGGCCCAGAGGTGAGGCAGTCACCCGCGTCACAAGCTTCGGGGAGCAGGGAGGTCAGCACAGGAAGCTCCGGCCTGGGTTTTAGTATATGTGCTGCCGAAGCGAGCACATCCGGCCTGGGTTTTAACACCATGTCACGGCCCCCGCCGATGCCGGCCACCTGTATTTACTCATACACGACGCCGGAGCCAGTTTCCCGCCCGAGGACCAGGCTCCAGGAGGGGCGGCGTCTGGCGAGTCCCGAGGCAGCGCCAGCCGGACCAGGCTGAGCGCAGAGAGCCTGCGCGACCCGAGGGGCCCCCGGGGCCGCGCCCTCACCTGCTTGTAGATGAGCTCGAAGGCCCCCGTGTCACAGCCGCGGTCCAGCCGCCGGTCGATGACCACGCGCAGGGTGTCGGCCTGCACGCCGGCGCAGAGGCGGGCGGTGACGGCCGTGGACGGCGCCATGGTGGGGCTGGAGTTGATCTCGATCAGCCAGGGCTGGAAGTCCTCCCCGAACACGAAGTCGGCGCCGTAGAGCTCGAAGCTGGCCTTGCGGGACTGCACGGTGTCCTGCGAGGTCTGCAGGGCGTGGATCACGGCCGCCTTCATGCCCGGCTGCATGACGCCGGCCCAGGCGTCCGGGGCGCCCACCTCCTGCAGGTGCGCCTGGAACTTCTGGCTCGACCACATGTTGTCGGCGGGCAGCAGCGGGTGCCGGTGGCACGAGTTCTCCAGGTGCTTCTGGATGGAGTTGTTGCACAGGTGCACGGAGCTGGGCAGAGGACGATGCTCTGAGCCCGCGGCGGGGGGGGGGGGGGGGGCNGGGGGGGGGGGGGGGGGGGGGGGGGGGGGGGCAGCCCACCATCGCCCTGGGCCTGCAGGGCGGGTCCGCCAGAGGGGGCCCGGGGGCGCCAGGAGGGACCACGGCTCCATCTCGCCGACCAGGCCCCCTCCGAGGACATCCCCACAGAGGCCACAGCGTGGGTGCTGGGGAAGCCTGGAGCTGAGGCGGGAGGGCGGTCGGCGCGTGGGGAGGGTGAAAGAGGCGAGCTCATGCCCGGCTCCACCACCGAGCGGCCGCCGGCGGCCTCGGCCCAGCGCTTCCCGCACCTCTGAGGTGGGGCGTCACGCACCCACGTGCGGGGTTTCACCAGCGACCAACACCAGCGCCTCCAAAGCACTCTGAGCCCAGCCTGCACACGCCGGCCCCTCTTCAGATGGGCAAACTGAAGCCCGTCAGTCCCCAGTGGGGCAGCAGCGCAGCCGGAAGCGGCAGGACGGGCTCTGAGCTCAGCTCCACAGACTCCCTGCCCCCAAGGCAACACTGCAACCTGCCCGCATTTCTCTGACCCCCTTTATGATTTATTTACTTATGCACACAAGAACTGGGGTGCAGGCCAGAGGAGCGGGGGGTGAGAGGACCCACCAGAGATAGAGTGGGGAGCAGAACAGGTGGATCTACTGAAATATACTGCTGAGGGGAGCAGCGGGGAGACAGGAGAGGTGTGCTGCGCCACGGGGTCAGCTCCCTGCAGGGATCGAACTCGCGCTGCAGTGGCTGCATTTTGCCCCATAGTGCACTGCCCAACCCACTGCGCCACCAGGGCAGCCCCTGTTGCTGTTCTTGATAATAAATGCCGCCTATTAATTTTACTGCATAGGTGAACTCCTGCTGGCTAGGCTCTAGTGGCAGGGCACACACACACACACACACACACACGTCTGCTGCAGCAAGGAGGGGGAGGGGGAGCAGCCGCCTGCCTGCAGTGTTGCCGGCCCAGTGGGGCGCTGGGATCGCCCCCTCCTTGCCTGCCCCCCACTAGATCAGCAGCTTGCGGAAGTGGGCGGCGGGCTCACCTGTCCAGGTTCTTCAGGGAGAAGGGCTGCGTGGAGAAGCGGATGTAGCTGTTGCGGTAGAACCACACGGTGAGCGGGTTCCAGTCGGTCACCAGGAACCACTGTCTCAGGTCAAACTTGGTGCCGAAGATGAGCAGGGGCCGCTCGATGTACTTCTGCACCACCCACTTGCCGTCCTTCACCGCCATGGGGTTGCCGTCCACGAGCTTCAGGATCTCCTCCAGGTGGTCCATGCACATGATGCCTGGGATGGGGGGCGCCCAGGGCCAGCTGAGGCGGGCAGGGGCCGAGGCCGCACACCTCTTCCCACGCAGCACTGGCCACCTGGGTGAGGCTGCCTCCCCCTCCCCGTCCCTGCCTGAAAGCTGCTCATCTGATGATTAAAACTTCGTTTAACTAACCGGCTTTGTTTGCCTGAAAAGGAATGCAGCACACCTGGCCCTGTGCGGCGGGTCCCCACACAGGTGGGAGAGTCCAGTCTCACAGAGCCAGCACACCAACGCGCGCTCAGGGTGGAGCACAGCTGTCCCGCACCTGGGCAGCACGCAGCGTTAACGCACAGCGTCACCATTACTAAGACCTGGCGCCCAGGGTGCGTGTGTTTCTTTCTTCTAGAAAATCCAAGATAAGGCACCAGTCTGCACTCCCAGCGAGTGTATGCAACTGTTAACCCACACCTGCCCCCGCACTGTATTTATTTTTGCCATTTCTAGGCAGAAATGGTAATGGTACCTTAATTTTCTTTTTAAAGATTTATTTATTTATGCGTACAAAAGCTGGGGTACAGGCCAGAGGCACGGGAAGTGAAGAACTTCACCAGAGACAGAGCGGGGAGCAGAACAGGCAGATGGACTGAAATCTATTGCTAAGGGGAGCAGCGGGGAGACGGGAGTCTGCTGCGCCAGGTGGTCCCCTCCCTGGCCGGGGATGGACTCGCGCTGCAGTGTCGCGGATGCTTCAGTGTGACGCTCAACCCACAGCGCCACCAGGGAGGTCCCGGTACCTTAATTTCTGAATTTAAGCATCGTATGCCTTTTATGCTTATAAGGCATCGCTTTACCACTGACAAAGGCCAAGATTACATGGCCAACCTAACACAGTCACTAAGCCAATCTCATTCTTGCACTGCTCGGGCCCTAAGGCAGCCTGTTCACCCGCAGGCACTTTGAGGTCTGTGCCTGCTTCCCACACTCCTCTGTGCAGGAGCCAGAATGAGCACGGGAGTCCACAGTCAGTGTGTCAACCATAATAATAAGTGCCAATGACCTAGACGTTCTAAAACAGAGAGCTCTGACAGATCTGCTGTTAACAGGACGAAGAAAAGGGGCCTCTCTGGTGGCACAAGGGGCTAAGTCTCAACACTGTGAAGCTGTCCACAGCCATTGTGGCCTGAGTTCTGAGTTCCATCCCCAGCCAGGGAGCTGAGCCATAGGTGGCACAGCAGACCTCTCCTATCACCCCGCTGCTCCCCTCAGCAGTGTGTTTTAGTACATCCGCCTGTTCTGCTCCTCAGTGCATCTCTGGAGAATTCTCTCACCTCCCCCAGCCCCTTGGCCTACACCCCAGCTCTTGTATGCATAAATAAATCTTTAAAAAGGAAAAAAAAAAAGAAGGGGCCTTCCTGGTGGCGCAGTGGGTTAAACAACACACTATGAAGCAAACCGCAGCCACTGCAGCACGAGTTCGACCCCTGCTGCCGGCCAGGGCGGGACCCACATGGCGCAGCAGACCTCTCCTGCCTCGCCCGCTGCTCCCCAGCCCCTCATTGGGGGGCGCTAGTTATCCCGCAGAGACACCAGGGCGATTTTTGCTTCTTTCTACTTTCCTACACTGCCTTATGCCTTATCTTTTCTTTCTCTCTCTCTTTTTTTTTTTTTACAATAAACATGTATTTCCATACATGGGAAAAAACAACAAACTATTTCCAGAAAAGACCAGGCTGCTGGCTGGGCAGCACCCTCCCTCAAAGGTGCCCCAGTGTCTGCAAGAGCTTCCTGGGGCAAAGCAAACCCGCCAAGGGCTGTATTTGTGAGCCGATTTTTAAAGGCCGGCTAACGCCCACCCAGCTCGCAAGGTCTTCAGGTTCCATTCACGCTGGGCTGAGCCTCAGGAGAGCAGCATTAACGGGGCTTCGGGCGCAGCAATTCTGTAAAAGCACCAGCCGAGCAACCTGCACACGCTACACTGATTCGCGCCTTCCTGGGTGGTTTGCTGCTCTTTGCTGGTGCAAAAATGGGGCACGGACCTTAAGTGCCCTGCCCAGAGACTGACTGGTCACGGGGTGGGCCTGGCTCCCAGCGCCCCTCCTCACCCCTAGCTGTACTCAAAAGGACGCCTGGGGAGATGGGAGGGCTGTTAGGTGGGTGTCAAGCACGTGAGCCTCACCGCCCACCCAAGCCTCAACCCCACTCTGAGAGCAGGAGAGGAGCTGGCCATGTTTATGGGGGCGACTACTCCCCACGGCACAGGAGGCAGCAGCAGCATGGGCCCTTGCGACCGAGAAGCTGCGGTGCAGAGCGGTGGTGGGCTCGCTTGGACACGCAGCAGCACGACCGGGATTCCCGGAGCAGATGGCTCCGGCCGAGCCCGCCTGCTACCCCCCGCGCCCGAGCAGGGCAGCCGGAAACGGGCGGACCCCACCTCGTCCGCGGGACTTGGCTCCTGGCTTCACGATCCAGACGTTGTGGTGGCCCTCCATGTCGACCTGGGGCAGCGCGGCCCGCAGCTGCTGCAGGACGTCCTCACAGCGCTGGGCCTGGGCGTCCAGGTGCCTGAGCTCTGCGCCCTCGCTGCGGGGAGACGATGCACTCGGACAGAGCCGGGCCAGGCTGGGAGATACCCCGGCCTCGGTCCAAGCAGCTCTGATCACGCCTCCCTCTAAAGACCTAGGCAGGTCTCCCGAACCCCCAGCCCCCACCCGCAAGCTGCTCCCCAGTGTCAACCCGACCGCGGCACCAGCCAGAGTGCCAGAGCACGGGAGATGGGAAGACGGCACTGAGCGCGCCCCCTCCCACTCCCACGGCGCCCACCCCCTCTCCGCGAGTTAGAAATGCCTCTGGTGGAGCGCAGCCCTCCGGCACCCAAGGGCCCCGCGGGGCCCAGGCCCACCGTTTGTGCAGCACCGGGCCTGCCCGGCTGGCCGGCAAAGAGCTGCTCCTCACCCGGTTTAGGCCGTGGAGGCCGCAGCTCGCAGAGCTGCACACCAGCCCAAGGCCACACGCTGAGTGAGGGGCCCAGCCAGGATGCGAGCCCCACCCAAGCCGACCCTCCACCCGCAGGTGCTCCGGGTCGCCCCCGGGGCTGGACCCAGTGCGTGGCGCCTGCTGAGGTCAGCACACCCTCCACACCTCTGTTCCTTCTCCTCCCACCACTCTCCCTTCCTGCCTGGCGACCCGTCTCCCCTCGGGCAGCTCACAGCCCTGGAGAGGCCTTCCCAGCACGCTTCTCTGCTGCCTTCCTCCCACCCCGAGCTGCCCTCCTGGCACTTACTAGGCGCTGCCTGAGAGTCTGCGGAAGGGGGGGCCTCCCTGGTGGCGCGAGGGGTTAAGCACCACGCTGTGAAGCACCTGCAGCCGCTGCAGCACGCAGGGCCCAGCAGACCTCTCCTGCTCCCGCTGCTCCCTCAACAGTGTGCTTCAGAGGATCCGCCTGTTCTGCGCCCCACTCTGTCTCTGGTGGCGCCTCTCACCCCCCGCTCCTCTGGCCTGCACCCCAGCTCTTGTGTGCATGAATAAATACATCTTTTTTTTAAAAAATTTAAAAAAAGGTCTGCTGAAGGAGCACGTGTGTCAGGCCTCACCTCAGCAACTGGGCTGTAGGGACAGAGGCTCAGGGACAAAGAGGGGCCTGTCCCCACCAGGACACAAAACGCCCTGAACTAGACCATGTCACAAGACACTCCAGATGCGAGTCCCAGTCAGGCTCTCCTGTTTCTCCCCTTCTGAACGAAGAGGAAGGAAGCCTGCCAGGCTGCTGACCTCTGACCTCTGCCCCTCTCGGCCTCGCAGGAACTTTCTGTTCTAACAAGGAGGCCGCGGCTGCTGGGGCCTCAGCCCAGGCACAGCCCGAGAGAAGGTCCTGGCGAAGCGTCTTAGGAAAGGTCCACCTCAGTCCTGCCCTTCCGTGTCCAGGAAGGGTGCTGGGAACGCCCCAGGGGCCGCTGCATAAAGAGCCACTGAGTTCTGTGACCTGGCTCAGGTGAGAGCCAGTGGGAGAGGCGGGGCCGCATCGGAAAAAGCACATTCAACACGACTAAGACTTCGTATTTGGCAAAAAGGAAAAACAGTGCTGTGGAGGCCACGCTCGAAAGAAGCTGAGTCATGACTTCGCCTTATGTGGCTTTAAAATGATTGTCGTTTTTGACGTCCGTGGGCTCTCCACCGAGCAGAAAAGCTGCCAGACAAGTCCTGTAAGACCCACAAGACTCAAGGGTTTGTCCGGAAAAGCCGAGCCCCTGCAGCGTGTCTCCAACGCGCTCGCTAGCGCTGAGGCTCCGGATGGCGGCGCACACCGTCTGCGTGCTGCAGAGTCGTGCCTCCAGCTCCAAGAGGCCCCTTCCACCTCCACACCTGCCCCAGGCACGAGCACAGCTGGCCCGGTGGTCTCCAGGGAAGGCTCTGACATGGCTCGGCGGTGCTTGGCTTAAGGAGGGTGCACCGACAGGGCTGGCAGCTCAGGACCAGGTCCCCTCGATCTCATTTTCTGAGACTTCAATACACACTCGTGGAGAACGGGGGCCTGCCCGGTGTGTCATTTGCCCAACGTCCGCTTCTGCGTCCGTCTCCTGGCCCCAGCCGGTGTGTTCACACTTGTCACCCCCACCCCAGCCAGCCTCTCCTCTTGTTGGGTGTCTTGGGGGCAGACTCTGGCACAACGCCTGGCACACAGGCCAAGCTTCTGCGCACTCCTACCAACAGGCCCCTCCCCTCCAGCTCTCCCGCCAGCTGGACTCTGAAGGACGGCCGCTGGGTCATCGCCACGCTCGCTTCCTGTGTCAACCGCCTTTCCCCAGCGTGTTCTGAACATGACCCCCCGGATGCTTGGGGGGCCCGGGCCAGCCACGTACAGGCTAGATGCACACCCCTCTCCTTTGGGGCCACCAGTGCCCACAGGACCTGACGAGCTACGCATCAAGGAAACCTGGTGTCTTAACTTGGGCTAAGCTGCTGTCTTCCCAACTGAGTGATCACAAAAGCCTTTTTTCAAAATATCGATGTCTTGGAGCTCCCCGGTGGTGCAAGGGGTGAAAGTGCGGCACTATGAAGCTATGGACGGCCACTGCAGCACAAGTTCGATCCCCGGCCAGGGAGGGGGCCCACATAGCACAGCAATAGCACAGCAGAGCTCTCCTGCCTCCCTCCGGCTCCCTCAGCAGTGGATTTCAGCGGATCCATCTGTTCTGCTCCCTGCTCTGTCTCTGGTGAGTCCTCTCACCCCCCACCAATTCTGGCCCGCACCCCAGCTCTTGTGTGCATAAATAAAAATCTTTTTAAAAAAAGAGAGAATACGTCGACTATAAAAAAAAAAACACAAACGCTCTCTTCCCACGTGGGGGAGCTGCTTCCTGGGTAACCTGCTTTGGGAAACGCCAGCCTCCAGGAAGAAATGGAAATGACTCACCCAGTTGGGTTTGGAAGGGACCTGGGCCTGGGCTGCACACGCCAGTTCCCCTGCCCGACCGACCTTGGAGGCAGGTGGATTGTAAAGCTACTTCCCTGGAGGGAAGTAAGCGCAAGGGATGGGTGACGGGCCCAGCCACGAGGCCAGGACGTGACTCAGGTCGACCTGTGTGTGCAGGCCCTGAGCTCGGCCGCTGGGCTCGGCCAGGCCCGGGCAGAGGCGCAGAACCCCACGCGGCAGCTGGAGCCCCGGGCTCTGCGTGGCAGGCACAACGTGAGGCCGCGCAAGTCATCAGTCCCGGCCGCGGTGGACGTTCGTCTCGACCCCCGCACGCCGCGTCCTCCCGCCTCCCTCCTGCCTGCCTCCCAACAGAAGGGAGGCCTGGGGAGAGGCCGGGCCGCACCAGGCAGAGGGCTCCGTCCCGAGCAGCTTCCTGGGCGCAAGGCCCCCGGCCAGTACTCACTGGACCACCTGGTAGTAGCGCTGGAGGAAGAGGGCCCAGCGCTCGGGGCTGAGGTGCTGCGGCGCCCCCAGGTCCTTGTCGATGTCCACGTGGGCCAGGTTGCTGAGGTGCTCCTCGCAGGCACTCAGGGCGTCGTCCACAAACTCGGGGGACACCGCCGCGGGCTTCTTCTCCTGCTTCTTGGGCTGCTTGTCTCCTGCCGAGACAGGGAGGGGCCCGTCACACGGACCAGCGAGGCCACGGTCCCTGCCCCAAGTGTCATCTACCTGACGCCGGACCCTCAACACACCCTGCACCTGCTGCTGCCCGAAGCTGTCATTCATCCGAGGCCTCGTCCAAAGGTGCCTGCCACTCAGGGGTCCTCGCAGCCCCAGCACCCCAGGGCGTGCCAGTTCCTCGATTCTCCGCCTAAATGTCCCCGGAGCACCAGGCCCCGCACCCACCTGCAGCCTTCTCTGCCCCTGAGACCTCTGGCACTCCTGGGGCCCTCGGGCCTGGATGCTGGCACGCGACACCGGCACCGGGCACTCCCGGGAGAGAACAGGGAGGTCTCCAGGGGAGGGCCAGGACTCCTGCCGGCAGAGCGGCCCCGACTCCCTGAATCGCTGGCTGATTGGCTCTGAGGCCGGAGCCACAGCCACAGGGGAAGGCAAGCGACAGGCGCCCCAACGCTCCGTGAGGGTTTCTCTGTGCCCCCCATGAAGGCACGGGGGTCCTTGCGCCACGCATGGACTGGTCTCACGGCTTCCTCCTCCTCAGAGCTGAGCTGCCCGCGGGCAGACCCGGCCTGAGGCACGAACAGCCTCTCAGAGCAGTGTGCGCATCGGAGCCAGGCCCCGGCCGCGGGCTGCAGGAAGCCGTGGAGCCATACGGACAGCAGAGGCGGGGACGTGGGTGGGACAGAAGAACAGACGCGTGGCAGGAATGGAGGACAGACAGGTGGTGGGTGGGAGGGAGAAGCAGGTGGGGAGATGGGGAGACGGGTCTTGGAAGGAGAGACAGGAAGGTGGGGGAGTGGGCAGATGGCCGGGAGTGGGCTAGGTACACGGTAGGTGAGGCTGGCAACAAAGGGGGGTAGGAGGAGAAACGAACACACGGGCGGGTGAACGGGAGACAGGTTGGGGAGAAGGTCCGCGCTGGGCGAACCACAGATGGGTGCGCGGGTGGACGGCAGCCGCACGCTGGGGCAGACGCGTGTGGGTGATGCACAGGGTGTGAGTGGACGGCCGGCCGGCCACGGGGTGCATGCACAGGTGGGGCGGAGGCACCGCAGGGCTCACCTGGGGCCTCGTCCTCTTCCCCGCGGGCGGAGCACGGCCTCCACTCGGACTGGGCCACCAGCTTGAGGACGTTGCGGGCAGCTGTCAGCCGGAAGTCCTCTGCTCCCAGGCAGGGGATACCTGCTCAGCCCCTAGGCTCCAGGCCGGTTCTGGTTCCGGAACCTAATCATGGCCTGCCCCGTTTCGGATCCGGCACCTGACTACCTCTTCTGATTCTAGAACCCGGGTCAGTCTGGCTGTTCGGTTACAGAACCACACCCGGACACCACCCGACCCCGCTCAGGGCCCACCTCCGGATCTCGCCAGACGGGTCGGATTTCTCTCTTCGGGTCCTGACCCACTTTGGATGCCTGTTCTGCTCTAAGAATAAGACCCAGCACCTATTTCAGAGACTTGGAGGCGAACTGACCCGGATCTGAATTCTGACCTTTGGAGCGTGATCTGGAGTCAGGGCGGTGCCGCTTTAGAAGCCCAGGGTCTAGGGCCTTTTCTGGGCTCGAAACTCAACCGAGCCAGTGAAATCTGACTCTGGATTCACAACTCAACCAACGGACCAGCCTTTAGACCGGCTTTGGCAGCCTAACTGTTTCCTAGCAGACCCAGCCAAGTTCTTCTGAGGGCTGGGGTGACCGAGCTGACTGAGGGGGGCCGCATGCTGGGGATGACGAGGGCTGGGGGTAGAGAAGGCGCCTGCTGGTGTGAGGGGGCACGAGGACAGGGACCCTCATTCTGCAGCGTGAGCGGGGCTTCAGTCCTCCCCTCCAGCCCGAGGGCCCAGTGTGGGGCTGGGCGCCCCCTTACCTATGAAGGCCTTCCGGTCGTCCTCGGCCCCCAGGCGGTAGCAGCGCGGGAAGAAGGAGTCCGCATCAGCCTCGTCGAACCACGGCAGGTTCCGGAGGTTGAGACACAGACCCACCTGAGAAGTGAGCCGCTGACGGGCAGCCGCTTGCCCCAGGGCCTCCCGGGACGCCGTGCTGGCCCTGCCCAGGCAGCCCGGGGCCGGCGGCAAGTGCTCCCGGCCTCTGCCTGCATCAGCCCACACGCACGGGGGCTCCCTCCGTGGAGAGCGCCCCACACGCCTCCTGCCCTTCACATCCGAAAGGCTCACTCCTCTGGGGCTCCTGCCCCGGCCCCCTGCCCCCCGCAGTAATACTGGGCCCTTGGGAAAGTCACGATGCCTTTTTGCATAGAAGTGAAGAACGCGCCGTGACTTTCTGACAAGCCAAACAGTGACCAGCCACGGGCGCCCGCCAGGCCGCGCAGGGGAGCCGCTGGGGCCAAGGCCCCCTTGCCCAGAGCCCGGGCAGCGGCGAGCATGCCGAGCATGCCGCACAACCAGGACTCACCCGTGAGGCACTTCCCGGAGCCCCTCCCCGGGGCCCGGCTAGGGGCCCTCGGTTCTGGCCACAACTGGAAGGCCTCAGGCTGCTCTGTCTGCAGGAGCAAAGCGAGGCTCTCGACATGCAGCCTCCTGCTGGAGACCGGCTGGCACACCGGACTCACGGGCCAGGCGGCCTCAGCTCGGACCCTGCGGGTCGTCTAGTCTGGACATCTGCACGGCCAGACCTCCCGCAGGGGCTGGCTTGAACCCAGCCTGTCTGACGCCAGATCCCAGGCGGCGCCCCCCAACGGGGAGAGCAGGGAGCACGGGGGCCGGTGCTCCCCGGGGCCCACCTTCGTGGTGAAGGAGCCGGCGCGGGCGTAGTGGTTGATCATCTGGTCCTTGGACAGGAAGCGACAGTCCAGCACATCCCGCCGAGTGGTCCAGATGAAGTAGGGGGTCTCGTTGCGAACCATGCGGGACTGCGGGGGGCAGAGGGAGGCTGGGGGCAGCTCGAGGCCCGAGCAGGGGTTGGGCCCAGGCCGCCTCCAGGCCGAGCCCGGCCCACGTGCTGTCTCCGGTAAGGCAGGAAAGCCCTCCTCCTCCAGAGGCCGCACGGCCAGCGGGGAGCGGCGGCCACTCAGCGGCTGCTCAAAGGCCACAGCTCGTCTGGCCCCTGGTCACCCAGCGCTTGCTGGGCAGCCAGCCGGACAGCGACGCCAAGCTGACCGGCACACAGCACGTGACACGTTCTCGGGGCGCCACCGCTCGCCTGCAGCTCCCCGAGGCAGACTCAGAACCCGTGATACCTCCCCCTCGCCGGGCCGGGCAGGTGCTCCGAGTCCCACCTCACAGACGGGTGGGGGAGCGAGGCCTGGAGAGGGTCAGCTCAGCCTTTCCCGCAACAGTGGCGGTTGGGGGCCCGCCCCTCAGCACTCCCTGCCCTCACATCAGCCCCTTCGCCAGCCAGAGAGCCCGCCCTGCTGCCCGGCCCACAGCCACTCCCAGGGCGGCGCAGGAGGTGAAGCTGGTGTCACGCAGCAGGGGCACGATGGGTGTGCGGCCCGGCTGGTTCCCCAGAGCTAGCAGAGCTCCGGCCCCAGGGCCAGCCCTGTCTGAGCCCCCGGGCGCCCCGCACGACACCGCTGCCGCATCCAGCCAGCAGGAAGCAAGTGGTTTTCTCTACAGAGAGGCCACTGGGGCCCAGGGGAGGAAGGGGCCTCTAGCCCCGCCTCCGATAAGCGCTGCGTCCCGCCCGCTCACCATCAGCGCGTGCGTCCCGTCCAGGTCATCGAACTCCAGTAAGTCATCGAAGTCCAACAGCGGCGGTTGCTGGAGCGCGTCGTCCTCGTCGTCCCCTGCGGAGGTCAGTGCCGGCCTGATGGGCCCCTGTCCTGCGCCCGGGCCCACGCCGACGTCCGGCCCCCGGGCCGCAGGAGCCAGCGAGAACTCGCGCGCTCACCTTCGTCTGTGGCGTCGCTGTCCTCCGCGGCCCAGCTCTCCAGACCCTTGGGGGGCGGCGGGAGGGCTGCGCCGGAGTGGTGGGCCACCTTCTTCTCCACCCAGCCCCTGCGGCGCAGGAGGCAGCGGATCACGGGGTAGCGGCCTTGGATCATGAAGATCTTCTTCTGCTGCAGGGTGGGGAGAGGACGCTTGAGGGTGGGGAGAGGACGCCTGCTCCACCCGGCACGCGGCCAGCGGGGAAGGCGGACGGTGAGCCGCAGAGACAGCCGCTAAGGTAAAGCAGATACCTTTTCAGCATCACCAGGCACCAAGCACTTACGTCTATTACTATAAAAATTTAATAGCTGATATTATCCCCTTTTAATTGATTATGAAACAGAGACAGAGAGAGGCGGAGCTGCTTGGCCACATGGTGCTTGAAGGGACAGCGGGGGCTGCAAATCCAGGCTGGCTGTCTCCAGAAACAGGAGACTTCCTGGGGGCCCAGAGAAGCTGGAACTGCTACGCGGCCAGGGAAAGCTGAGGAGCCATGACAGTGCAGAGTTGACCAAATGGCAGCCCAGGCAGAGAGGGAAGCACGTGCAAAGGTCCTGAGGCAGCAGGGAACTGGAAGGAGCCAGGGGTGAATGGAGTAGAGAAAATGAGCAGCAGAGGTCCTGAGGCAGCTGGTTTGGCTAAACTGGACGGCCCTTTGGGGCCTGTAACAGACTTGTGTTTTAGTTTTTTTCAAAGATTTATTTATGGACACAAGCACTGGGGTCTAGGCCAGAGCTGTGGGGCTGAGAGGATCCACCAGAGACAGAGTGGGGAGCAGAATCGGCAGATTGGCTGAAACACACTGCTGAGGGGAGCAGCGGGGAGACAGGAGAGGTCTGCTGCGCCATGTGGGTCCCCTCGCTAGCCAGAGCAGGGATCGAACTCGTGCTGCAGTGGCTGCCTCTTGCTTCACAGTGTGGAGCTTAACCCACTGCACCACCAGGGAGCCCCCACATACTTGCATTTTAGACGGAGAGAAACATGCAGCAATAAAGGCAAAACGAGCAAGTGACACCTGGAGGCTCGCTGCTGGACAGAGACTAGATGGAGGGGATGAGGATGGGAGGCAGGGAGGCCAGTGTGTGCGGGAAGAAAACACAACAGCTGGAATGAGGGTGGTGACGTCCACATGCGGACACGCTGAGAGAAATGAGGTTCCTTTTGGAAACAGGGATGACTGATGGGGCCAGCTTTGTGGGTGAGGGCACAGAAAGAACAGATCTCGGAGTTGCCCCACCGGGTGAGGGGGCTGGTTACAATGGAGGAAGACAGGTTTGGCAGGGGATCTGGGGTGTGACTTGGGACCTGAGTTTGAATGCTTGGAAGACCCCAGGTGGAGAGGCACAGTGGGGGCGGTGAGGTATGAGGGGCCAGTAGGGAACAAGGCACCATCCAAAGTCACAGGTATGACCTCACACCAGTGAGATGGCACATACAAAAAAGTAGCAACAACAAATGTTGGCAGGGATGTGGAGAAAAAGGAACTCTCTCACACTGCTGGTGGGAATGCAAGCTGGCCCAACCATTATGGAAAGCAGTATGGCGGTTCCTCAATCTACTAAGAATGGAACTTCCATATGATCCAGCAAT
>JAGFMF010011663.1:4429673-4489370 GCA_019455555.1 Galemys pyrenaicus | reverse complement strand
AACATGGATGGAACTGGAAGGGATTATGCTCAGTGAAATAAGTCAGAAGGCAAAAGAAAAATACCAGATGGTTCCTCCCCTAGGAGGAATATAAGGGAATCAAATAAGGATCAAGGAAAAGAATAACAACAACAACAACAATAATAAAAACACAGCAAAAACAAAAAGACAAGGACAAATTGGGGACACTTGGTCGGGAGGGGGGAGGGGAAGGGTTGAGGGCAGCTGGGAGCACGGGGACTGAGGTGATGGTGCACTGGTAATATGGTGATGGGGAGTACTTGGGGATTACAATTGATGTCAAATATATATATAAATAAAGGGGGGACAAAAAACAAAAAACAAAGACACAGGTATGGGGGGGGCCCACAGGGCGCAGCAGACCTCTCCTGCCTCCCTGCTGCTCCCCTCAGCAGTGTGTTTCAGTCAGTGTGCCTGTTCTGCTCCCCACTCTGTCTCTGGGGAGTCCTCTCACTCCCCACACCTCTAGCCTGTACCCCAGCTCTTACGTGCATAAATAAATAAACCTTTAAAAATGAAATAAAACAGAGACGAGGTATGGGGAGGCCAGGAGCTATGACCGTCTGGAGGCTCGGGAGCAGCAGGCGAGGGGGGGGGGGAGAAAAAGGACAGTGCACACCCCACCTAGGAGAGGAGCGAGGTGGGCAGCAGCGAGAGCGAAGTGGGGCCCCAGCCTAGATCAGGACAGAAAGGGGCTACTGGGCTTGGCTCCTTGAACACAGGGGTTCTGGAAGGGAAGCTTGGCGGGGACAGGGGTGTTGAAATAAAGGCCAGGGCGTGGAAGTCGGGTGTGGGATCGGGTTTCAGTTCGTTTCTAAAGGACAGCGCGGGGCAGAGAGATTCTCACTCACGAGCCTTCTAGACCCCCGCGCCCTCGGACCTTGACAGCTCGCTCCACGTGGGTCTTGGCGTTCCGGAGCCGGCCCATGTGCTGCGGTTTGGCGAACCCCCAGAGGACTAGGGAACCTGCAGGGAGACGCAGAGTGGGCGTGCGCCGGGCTGGGGCTCAGCTCGGGGCTCTCCGTTCCCGATGCCCAGGAGCCTTCTCCTCTGCCCCCTTTATCCGACGCCCACCCCCCACTGCTCCCCTCCACCAAGGCTTCTCGTCCTGGCCGCCGCCTCGGGCCAGAACGAGGAGCCTCACCATCCGGCGCCGCGTCATCCAGGGCGGGGGTTTGCGGGAGCCCCTGGGGGCGGGGATCCGCGGAGCCCTGGGGGTGGGTGTTGCGGGCCCGGGGCTCTGAGGCGCAGCCCCGCCCGCGCCCAGAGGCGAGGCAGCCGTCGAGGTCTCCACCCGGGTCTCGGCGGCCGGCGGGGGTCCCCTCGGGCCGGGTGGAGGCGGGGCCCGGCCATCGCAGCGTCCCCGGCGGCCGGAACTCGGGGCCGCGCGCCCAGGGCCACGGGGCGCGGGAACTGGGGCACAGCTCGGGCGGCTGCAGCTCCTGCGGCCAGCCGCACGCCCCGGCGTCCTCGGGACGGGCCCAGGCGGCCGCGCCGGGGTGTGCGGAGGCCGGGTGTGCGGCCCCCGCCTCCCCCGCGCTCGAGAGCAGCACGGTCCGGGGGCCCTGCATGCGCCCCAGGGCCCGCCTCCCCTCGGCGCGCCGCCGCCTCTGGGGGAGGGTCCGGCCCAGGCCCGGGCGGGAGGGGCCTGCCGTTCCGAGGCCCCGCCCACTGTTTGCTGTCGCCTTGGAAACCATTCTCCTGGCACAATCCGGCAACAGGGGGCGGCTTCTGGGCTCCAGGCAGGGGCTGGCTCCCTCAAGTTCCAGAGTTCTGGACCTCGCCTGCTCCAGACTCTTAGAGCTGGGGGCCCCGAAAGTGGAGTTGCAGAGCCCGGGCTGCCAGCTACTTTCTGTGTCACGCTTCCGTATCGACACCCCCTGGGGTTCCAGTCCTTCCACGCTATTTCTAGAGCACCCCGTGCTGGGGATGCTGGGACCCCAAGAACGAGCTTGCAGTCCAGTGAGGGGAAATAAACAGCAGGCAGCAGGGGAACAGAACTGCTCTCAGCAGACAAGAGCAAGAACGTGGACTGAAGGGACGCAGGGATGCAGGGGCACGCTCTAGATAGGGCCGTCAAGGATGTCTTCTCTTCTCGGAAGAGGTGGTGTTTAAGTGAAGCCTACAGAATGCAAAGGGGGTGGGAGTTGGCCAGGGTAGAGGGGAGGAACGCACTTCCAGGAGAGCCAGGTCTGCGGTGGCCCCAGCACTGAGAGGCAGCCAAATGCCACCCGAACCTAGTGGGGCCCCACCCGCGGGGTTGGGCAAGGGTAAGGCCCTGGGGATGGTCTGAAAACCCGGCAGATGGGTCTGAAATGATGAGATGATAACGCGCAGGCACGGCCCAAGCCCCGCCTCGAAAGCACTTGGAAACAGGAAAACAGGCCATGTTTGAGTCAGCTGCAGAAAAAAACAAGCTATGCACAGCGGAGCTTATCCTTGAAAGGCACAGAGGAAATAAAGTTCCAAGACTTTATATTATTACCCTCAACCGGCACAGCAGAGCAAGAAGCTCGCTGCTGAGCGCAGACACCGCGCCACCAGGCCACCCCCAAGCCCCCGCCCGCCAAGCACCAGCTGCTCGGTTTGAGGCCAGCTGGCAGTGCCAGTCCAGGAAGGACCCAGGGGACTGGCCCTCCCACCTCACTTAGTTATCAGGTAGATCTGCCCGTTCAGAGGGGGGCACCTCCTTGGCCAGCCCACCCCAACCACCGAGTCCCTTTTCCAACCCTCCTTTGGCTGGTGACGGGTCTTCCCCAAAGGCGCGCCCCGAGGCAGCTCTGGGCGCTGGCAGACGGAGCTGAGATGAAGGCGGGTTCCGGAGGGCTCACCCAGGCAGCGCTGTTCCGGGAAGGAGGGAGCGACTGCCATTCTCCAGCGGACGTGCTGCCCGCTGTGCACTCCAGCCTTGGCTGCAAAGCACACAGCCGCGAGCCTGGAGAAGGGCACGCCTAATTCTGCAGGCAGGGAGGAGGTCACAGAGGGATGTCACAAAGGGGACCACAGCTGGGCAAGTTGTCCCCACCCACAGCCCCTCCTCTGCACATGGCCTGGTCCTGCACTTCCAGACACCACTTGGGTCATCCAGTGAAGCTGCTGAACGCGCAAAGGCCAACCATTCTGGAACTTCCTGACGCCTTCTACTCCTGCATCCTCTCGGCCCCTCGAATCCCCGCCTTGAGTCCCCCTGTGCAACACCTGAGTGCACCATTCGACACACTTGCTCTTTTACTAGCACCCCAGCCCTTCTCTGCGGGGGCCAGGTCACCCCACAGCCAGCAGAGTGGAGGCTGCCAACAGCTCGGATTCGGGGCTGATGGAAAGACCAGCTGCTCCGTTCAGCCTGGATGGCAGGTCTGTCTGACAGTCTACATCCTCTCCCTGTCATGGCTAAGAAAACGAGGCAGAGAGAAAGGCCTGGCAGCAAGAGGGGAGCTGCAAGCACAGGGTTTTCCCTTCGGCGAGGTGTCACCAGCCGAGTGCAGTCACCAACCTTCTGCGGTGACAGGCGTGTTCTCTACATGGACACACGACCTGCGTTCACAGGTGGGGCTGAGGAAGCGAACGCTGACCTTTAATTTGATAACTAAAGTGGCTGCACGGGCCAGGCCAAGCTTGCCCAGAGCACAGCACTGGCAGGGGCCTGAGATTGGTTGACCCTCCCTCCCGCTCACTGGCTGGGAGTTTGGGGACAGGCAGCTGATTGCTCTGAAACGGGACCATTACTCCTTGCAAGCTACTTTCTAACCCAAGGACTCACGTGTAGAGCCACAGCTCTGGCGAGGCAGAGACCAGTGAAGGAAAGGCGGGGGCCCGCGTCCACGGCTTAGGCCCCTGGCAGGGAGCAGGCCGGAGGCTAGTCAGGAGGCGCTCTCTGGAGCAGATCCCCAGGCCCCACCTCCCCTCCGTTCACAGAAACACACGGAGCACACACCTCATGCAGCCCCAAGGGGCAAGACTTTAATCGGGGGAGGGAGGAGCCACCAGAGTCAGCCAAGGCAGCAAGCGTGGGGCAGGGGCTGGAGCAGAGGCCAGGTCTCACCCCAGCACAGGCTGCGGGCCCGTCCCCAGGCAGGGCCGGTGGCCATGGACGGCTCAGCCTGTCCCCACCGCAGAGCTCAGGAAGCTGGTGGAGGGTCTTCACCGCTTCTACAGCCCGAGGAGGCTTGGGAAGAAGAGGGCAGGGGAGAGGAACTGGAAGCTCAAGCCTTCCCTCCCGCCGCAGGGGAGGCTCGGGGGGAACAGCAGTCGCCTTCTGGCTCCAGGCCCGCCCAGACCCACAGCGACCAGAACGTGCAGCTCACTAGGACCAGTCGCAGCCACTGGAGGTGGAGGTTGGTTGTTTAAAGGAAAAACAAAAACAGACAAAAAGGTTACAGTCTCCTACAAGCGCACAGTTTAAGTCTCAAAACATTAAAAAAATGTCTCCACCACGGAGACCTTTAACATCAGAAGCCAGACTGACCACACCCTCGCGGCTCGGGACAGGCCTGCTGCGGCTTTCTGGTCCAGCTAGCAAGCACACCCGCCCGCACCCAGTGCCCACCCGCCCCAGCGCCCCTCTGCTGCTCTTCCGTCGCCACTCGCCGCCGCCACAGCTCCGAAGTCGCTCCAGGACGCTTCAGACACGAGGGAGTCTGAGGGGGAAGGCACGAGATCCAGCCAGGGGTTTAAAACTGTCAGGAGAAGAGAGGGGGAGGTGGTTACTGCCCGTGCAGGGCTGCGGGCAGAGCCGGGCCCCAGGGCAGCTCCTCCCCGCAGCCGCAAGCGCGCGACCTCAGGGCACGGCCCAGCGAGCGCCAGAGGGGCGCCGAGGCTGGCACGGTGCGGGCTGGGAGGGCGAGTCTGCCCTCCTCAGAAAGGGGTTCCCACGCACACCCTGGACCAGTGGGCCGAGGTTGGACAGGCAGGATCTGGCCGCTGTCACGCTGAGGGTGACCCTCCAAGCGGGGCAAGTCATACGAACGCGCTCAGCCCTCCAGTACCCCAGTGTGGTCCCCAGGAGGCCCGGGTGTCTGATGTGGAGGCGGCGGGTGGGCCCACGTGACTAAGGGGACAGAACACCCCGTGCCCTGACAGTGGCGCTGCTGCACGCAGCTCAGCGCCGGGGACTGGCCTAAGTGGCCGCAGACGCAGCGGGCTGGGCTGTGCCGTGCAGCGAGGGCCGTGTTCACCAGGTCCGCACTTGGCCCGCGGGATCCCCTGGCGACACCTGCGGACCAGTGTGCGCCCCGTCCGGCGGCGAACTCAGAACTTAGGGCTCGGAGTCTGGAAGCTCAGCCCTGGCTCCTTCCCTCCCGGCAGAGGTGCCTCGGGCGGGGCCAACCTCGGGGCCCAGCACGTTCGCCTGCTCAGAGGTGGGCCTCAGGCCTATGAACGTGCCCTTGGCAGCGGCAGGACCACAGAAACGCGAGTCTCGTAACTAACTGAGGTGGACCGCGCGAGCCAACTCTTCCGTTGGGACAAGGCTCTTCCTGGCAGCCGACTCTGGAGGCCTCCTACTGGCCTGGCCAGAGAACCGTGGTGCTGCAATGCGGAATGCCTGCCGCATTCCTGAGGCCGCGCAGAGGCTCCTGCACTGGCTGCTGGAAGCTGCGGAAGCTGAGCGGCAGACTGGGGCGGGCCGTCTGGCCCACCTGCAGTGGGCGCCGCCTGTCGCCAGGACGGCCACTCGACCCGCGAAAGCCCGGGGGAGCGGGTGTCATTCCCAAGTTGAGGAGCCGAAGCCCCTTCTGGGCTGGGCTTGCGCTGAGTGGACACTACCGCCTTGGTCACAGCAACTCGGGCAGAGCGTGTCCACAGACCCAGGGCTGCCTGGGGGAGTGCGGCGGCACGTCCAGGACGGCCAAGCAAACCGCCGGCCACCACGTCGCCCACGCAAACACCGCCCAGCGCTGCGGCCAGAACTTGGAGCCGGGGACGCGCCGTCTGCAAAGCGGGGTGCCCCCGGCTGACGCCGCAGTCCCAGGACCCTCACGGGAGGTCCTCGCCTGACTGAACGTGTGAAGGCCCGCGCACACCCTGAGGTGTGACAACGTGCCCGAGTCCCTGCGAGGGGCGAGGGGAGGAGGTGCCGCCGCCCAGTGGCTCCCAGGGTGACCTTCAGGTCCTCCGCCCCGAGGCACCCGGCTGCGCCGGCACCCCCAGGGCCAGAGAGGCCCAGGGCCACAGCCGACGGCCACACCACCCCAGACGTGAAGCGCTCAGCTGACCCGGGCTCCGCCTGCCTCTGGAAGGAGCCATAAGGGCCCCACGTACATTCTTGAGGAACTCCTCGGCCACGATGCGCGCGCGGGCGTTGACCGACAGCTTCATCTCGCTGATCTCCTTGTCGATCTCCTCCATGAAGTGGATGACGAAGTCCACCAGCTTGTGTTTGTACATCTGCTCTGTGTGGAAGTTGGTGATGAGGAAGCTGATGTCATAGCCCTGGGGGAGGAGGACGAGAAAGAATCAGCACCCAGGAGCGCTGGGCTGACCACATTCTCTCGCAGGGGCGGGTGGTGTCTGCACAGGGTCCGAGGGGCTGAACCCAGCCGGGAGGTCTGCGCGGGCCAGCTGTCTCTGAAGGCTGAGCGCCAACAGCGCGTTCAGAGGAGTCACGGTGTGAAGTCTTGTTACAGGAGGACCTACTCGAACAGGGGCCGTGGAAAGAGGATGACTGAGTCTTGACCGGATGAGCTGACTGTGGGGGTTTCCTACCATGGGTGACCCCCGGTCAGATCTAGAACCAGGAGGGGTTTCAGCGCAGGACCAGGCCGGCTCGGCCAACGTCTGAGGCGGCTCATGACTGCGTGCTGCCCTGCGTGGTGGCTGCTCCGTCACTGGGCCTATTCAGGTCGCCTGGCAGGGAGTCTGGACAGGACTCAAGTACGAAGGGCACTCGCCGCAACGCCACCTGTGGCCTTGGGACCACGCCTCAGTGGGCGGCGGGACAGACAGGGCTCTGCGGGACAGCGACACCGCTCCCCTTTCCTTCCCATGGCGACGGCAGACCTCTCCGCTGCCCCGCACCCCACTGGAGGGGAGAAGGCCGCCTCTCCACGCAGGCCAGGTGCCCTACAGTGGGAGCAGAGACTGGAACAGGCCAGCGCCCGCGGCCCCAGGCTGGCTCCTGGGTACCTGCACAGGTGCGTCACGCGCCTCACCTCCACCGGCTTCCTTCGCAGGATGAAGAAGTTCTCTGCTCGCATCATCATGAAGCGCATGAACTTGTGGCATAGAATCTTCTCGATCTCGTCTGCCTGGTGAGAGCCAAGAAGCATGTTCCCGTCAAGCGGGCCGCCGCGGCCCGCGGGCCCTGCCTTCCCAGGCCGGCAGCAGGCAGCAGGGCTTCGTAGCGTAGAATCACGGGTGCTTGGTTGCCAGATGAGAGGAGGAACTCTGAGCTGCCCGACTCGATAGGGCATTACTGGGAGGTCACCTCTGCCTACTGAAGGGCTAATTCTGGCTAATTCGTGTCCATCGGCTCCTTCCAGAGCTTCCCTTTTCAAGGATCTGCAGTGCTTACCAAATGCCATGCATACCACCGCGGTATCAGAGTCGCCTCAGGCAGTGTCCTTAGTGACAGTGAACATCAAACAACCCCCTCCTCCTGCCACACAAGGGGGGTCCCGCAGCCGGCTGCTGGCCCTCTGACCACATCCCCCTCGTCCAGCACTGCTGTCTGTCTCCCTTCTGACCAAGGCAGCAGGCCCCAGGGTTGGCTTTACAATGCTCTGTTTATGTTTGTTAGTGTTGTTCTCCACTTGCCAAGCAGGATCGGTTTTCCATTTATGGCTTAAGTTTTCATTTCAGACCAATTTAAGTAAAAGGAACCAATTTGAAGAAACCCATTAAGTAAATGAACGGCCCAGACGGTCCATAACAGGACAGACTTTACTCGGGATGGTGGGGGTCAGACAGTTGTGGAACGTGGTCTGCGAGGACACGGGAGGAGTCGTGCTTTGTGTCTAGCCCAAGTCTCTCAGAGGCCTGGCTACCGCCGCCCTGCTCTTCGTGAGCGGGACTCAGAACGGAGCGGCTCTGACTTGGCAGCGAGCTCGCCCCGTGGCGTGGCTGCTGAATTCCTGCTGCCTCGTCCAGAACACGGCCTAGAAGCTGGGGCTGTTCTCCTTGTGTTCTGCTGATCCGCTAAGCCTGGCATTTCCTGGGCACGCTCACGGAGGTAGAACCAAGCAGGCTGACCTGCTGGATGGGGGTCCCTGGCCCCCTGGGAAGGCCGGGTGTGGGGTGAGCTCACCTGCTTCACAGCAATGCTGACCCGGACAGAGTTGATGGAGCCCTCGATGAGAACCTTCTCCTTCTCATTCCTGCTGATGGTGACGGGCTGCAACAGGAGCTCTTTGCTACTCCTGAAAACACAGGGTCACAGGGGCATCTGTGCATCGGGGACAGATTGTCAGGGAGACCCCAGAGCAAGTCCTGGCACCAGAGGCCATGGAACAGGAGACTCGCAAGCCGGGGCGCTTAAAGATGGGGTGGGGGTTCAGCGAGCACGCTCTCCAGCACAAGAGCACAGGCTGGCGTCAGGCTGCAAAGGGTTTGGGCACCCTCCTGTTACTTTCTGGGAAAGTTATCCTGGTGGGGTCTCAAGGCCCCATCTGTGAACTGACCGATTCCTATTTCACTGGCGAGAACCGAGCGATGGCCAAGGGGCCGGTGTCTAGTAAGTGTGCCTGCCACCCAGCTGGAGCCTGACGAGCACCAGCCCCACGGTGCCCCACTTCAGTGAAGGCAGGCAGCCTACATACCACAGAGGCGGGAGGAGAAAGCCTGCCTCCGAGGCAAGGATGAGCTAATTTTGAATAGTTTGGCCTCCTTTAATTATCAATGCAGAGTGAGTCGCCATTCACCATTAATGCTCCCTCTCATTTCCAGCCTCATTCGAGGCCCCTGAACCCTTAAGGCATTCGTGGTGGTTCTTGGAGGGTGGGGAGGCAGGCGGTGTAGGGAGCTTGTACCATTTAACTCCATTTAACTCGTCTGCTGGAAACCACGTTAAACCCCTCGTATCAGGTCACCGCAGAGTGGTGACGCTGCTTATCTCAGTTACGCATGTTCCAGATTAAATCGTTAAAGGGGAAAATAACTTACTTACAAGACCTAAACTAGCTAAGGGAACAATCCAAAATGTGCACTGTCGGGAGAAGGGGACGGGAGCCGGGGGTATGGGGAAACGCTCGGTTCTTAAGTCAGAACGGGATGGAGACGACTGCTCAGGTCTCTTCCCACCTTCTCTCCCCTCTCTCAACTTGGCGGTTCCAGGTGCCACACGACACCTCTCCAGCCCCCCAGGAGCCCCTCCCGTGTCAAGTGACCCTGGCCCCAGGGTCTGGTCCTGCCAAACCGCTGACCCTGCACTCTCAACTCACACTGGGGTCACCATTCACAGGCAGGAGACAGAACTCGGGAGTGCGGCCGCCCCAGCACTGGGTCGGAAGTTCACGGCATCCTCGGACAACAGCCAACTCCAGGTGCGGACCCTGCACCCGCCCGGCCTCCCTCCCTACCTGACTTCCACTTCCGGCTTGTTGTGTCGCTCCACGACCTGAGAGGAGAAATTCTCCAGGCAGAGGGCAGCCTGCAGTGTGGCGCGCACGGCACTCAGGTAGGGGCGGAGAGTGGCAGTCTACAAGAAACCCAGGGGAGGGTCAGGTTCGCCATGCCCACCCACGGGCCCCACTCTGCTCGCACGCAAGCCGGGCGGCCTGGGTGTGCTGTTCTCACAATGCGCTGAGCAAAACCGACAGCCCTCATGGTGACCTGCACCCTCAGCCCGGCACAGAGGCCTCCACGGGGTCACTCTGGCCGCTGGGCCGTCTGCCACCGTGACGTCACTGTTCACAGTCCTGGGAAGTGACAGGTCAAGCACACCGCTCACACCCTGGACGCGAGAATGACTCTGCCCCCAGTGCTGAGGCTGAGGAAGCCCGGGCCCGAGCACGCAATAAGTGACTGCTGCTGACTGGTCTCTGGGGCCAACAAGTCAACAAGCCTACTGCGTGTCAGCACGGAGCAGGGGCTAGGAAGCCCAAGAGGAGCAAGACTGTCTCTGCCCTGACACCGCCCGGCTGGGGGAGGGAGCCAGAGCAAACAACTTGCGTATCAAGATGGAATACGAAGTGACGGTATTTACAAAGCGATGCTGGGCTGACTTGAAGGTGGAAGCGGAGAAAGGCACAGGGTAAGAACACTCTCAGCAGAGGGACCAGCTTCCAGCCACGCTGGCCCGTCTCCAGCCCTTGCACATGGGTCAGGTCCTTTCGCGCGACTGGACCCGCCTATCTGCAGGCTCTTCTCCCAGATTTCAGCTTACTCGGGGGAGGCCTCTTCCTTCCTGAGGCCTTTCTGGACTTCCCTATTCACAGCACTTATTGTCAATGACACCTCCTCGAACACCCTTCTCCTCGCCACCCGGTGACAATCCTCACGGTTACCAGACCATGTCTGTCTTATTCAAATCTACA
The DNA here is from genome assembly GCA_019455555.1 of Galemys pyrenaicus. Classification (NCBI taxonomy): domain Eukaryota; kingdom Metazoa; phylum Chordata; class Mammalia; order Eulipotyphla; family Talpidae; genus Galemys; species Galemys pyrenaicus. The sequence goes on along the minus strand of JAGFMF010011663.1, from coordinate 4,478,880 downwards.
ACCCTTGCACCCAAGCTTGTTTAACACAACACAAACAATGTCTCACTAACTCTCTATAGAATGAAGTAATTCAAGCAAGCTTAGGGCGAACACAAAAGGACACGAGGAGCCCCAGCGTAGTAATGACCAGTGCTGCCGGGCACGGGAAGCCTCTTGGACTCAACGAAGAGACTGCAATGGCGGCCTGGAGATTCAAGGGGAGTCGCAGATGCCAGGCGGCTAAGTTTAGCTTTTTAGGTGGTAAGGAACTGCTGGGGCTTTCTGAGGAGGAGGAAGTTCATGACTACAGCTGCATGGTGACTGGAGAATGGATTGGAGAGGGAAGTGAGACAAGCAGATCTCATCGATGAGTTGTCTCATCGATGCTGGGAGCCAGGGCCGGCTGTGGAGAGAACAAGCGAAGGGCCTTACCACAGGGGTTGGTGTCCTACTGGATGTAGAGGCTAACGGACTACCAACTGCCAACAAACTATGGCCCATCCGTACAATAAAATACCAGTTGGCAATAAAACCACCACCGAAACATGCAACAGGGGTGACTCTCAAATGCATTATTGTGAGAAGCCATGCTATTGCACACCTTTAAGATTGAGAATCCTACTCAGGGGCCTCCCTGGTGGCTCAATGGGTGAGTGCAGCTCTACCAGGCGGGTTGTGCCACTGCAGCACAAGTTTGTTCCCCGCTGCCCCCCTCGGCAGTGTGTTTCAGTGGATCTGCCTGTTCAGCTCCCCGCTCTGTCTCTGGTGAGTCCTCTCACAAACACCCCCACACGCACACACACACCTCTGGCCTGGACCCCAGTTCTTGTATGCATAAATATATCTTAAAAGGAAAAAAAAAAATCTTACTCGTATTAAAATCTAGCTGGAAAAGACAAAGCTGCGGGGGTGAGAGGAGCTACCAGAGGCAGCTCTGGGTTCGGAAGGGGGCCCGAGGTGAGTTTTTCAGGCGATGGAGATGCTCCGTCTTAACGCTAACAGTTACACGCCTGTTTGTCAAAATGCGTTTGTCAGAAATGGTAAAAGGGCAAACTTCAGGCGGCAGCCCGCTGATGCCTGCCTGCTCGCCCACAAATCCACAAGACGGGAACCCTGATTTTTAAAAACCCCAACAAGCAAGGCCTCAATTAGAGAGAGACCAGCCCAGCCTCCTCCAGGGGAGGTCGGCGGGCGCAAGACCAGAGACGAGGGCTAGGAGAAGGGCAAGTTTAGGACCGGAGATGAGTCCGAGCTGGAGAACCAACCCCAGGGCGCCGCCCAGGCATCGCGGTGACCCTTGAACGGGAGCGGGGCGGGCGGCCAGGAGCGGCTAGGAGCGCCCAGGACGCCCGCGGTCCCGGCGGGCTATCTCCAGGGCGGTGCAGGGGGCGGTGAGCCAGGCTCGCCCCGGGAACCCCTCAACGCGAGACGGGAGAGTCGGGAGCGGCCGAGCGCGTCAGCTCACGCTCCGCGGGGCAGGCGACCGGGCCGAGTCGGCGGGAGGGTCGGGTGGGCGCAGCGACTAGAGCGAGACTCGGACGAGGACCCCAGCGGGGCAGGCGCGTACCGGGGCGCTCCTCTGGGATGCGGGGCCGGCGGAGGCGCGTCTGCTCGGGAGGGACGGCCCGGCTGCGCGCCTCCGCGGTCCTACTGCGGGGGACGAGACCTACTACGCGCCTGGCAGGCGGCACCCCCAGGGGGCTCCGCTCCCGGCTCCTGCCCCTCGCGAGTACGCCCCACCTGCCTCGAAGCGGACACCAAGCCGCCGGGCCGGCCGGCCCCGAAGGCGCCCCCGCCCGCCCCTTCCTCCGCTGGGCCCTGCCCCGCCCCGCCGCGCCCCCGGCCCCCGCCCCGGGCCTCGGCGCCGCAGAGCCGCACCCAGCCCAGAGCCGAGGCAGACGGCGGGGGTCCCGCGGGGTCCCCGGGCCCGGCCGACTCGCTCACCATCGCGGGCGCTGGCTGGGCCGGAAAGCGGAAGTGCGGAAGTGGCCGCCCGCGCCGCCCGCCCTTCCGCGAGGGGCGCCGCCGCAGTCCCCGCCCGCACTTCCGGGCGGCCCCACGCGCGCGGCGGGGGGCGGGCGCGGGAGCCGGGCTCGGGCGGGCGCCCCGGGGCCGCCGCCGGCCTCGTCAGACGCGGGCGGCCCCAGCGCCCCTCCGCCGCCTCCCGGCGCCCGCGGGGCCGCGCCCTCGCCCGGGCCTTCGCGGCGGCCGCGCCGCCGGCCCCCCCCGCGGCCGCGCAGTGGTGCCGCCCGGCCCAGGCCGGCTCCATATTAGGGCACGGCGAGGCGGCGGAGCCGCGCGGTCCTTCCGGCGCTGCGCCCCCGTCCCGGCCGCGGGCCCCTCCTACCTGCCGCCTCGGGGGCTCGGCGGGCCGCTGCCCCGCCCCCCAGCCCGGGGCGTCTCCTCGGGCCCGCCCGAGGTGTGCCCCCCGGGTCCGCGAGCTCGCCGCGGCCCGCCACGCCGCGCCCGCCCCGCCCCGCGGCCTGTGGGCTCGCCCTCGGCCTCCCCGCCCCCGCTCCGACTGCCGGGCCGCCCGGAGCCTGTTCCGGGGCGGTTGCTCTGTCAGACCGGAACTCCCCGCCCCCTCCCGGGGCCGTTGGAGGCCGCATTGAGGAGGTAGAGGGGGCGGGTCACGTGAGGGGGTCCCTAGAGGACAGGGACCCCGAAAGCGGGACGTTGGGGCGACCCGCGAGTGCGGCCAGCCGCTAAGCAGACCCACTTCTGTGCCAGGCTCTGAACTGGGCTCTTGACGGGCATCACCTCTTAATCCTCAGAGCATCCCAGGGAGGTAGGTGCTGTGGTACCCCGCGTTTTGCAGATGGAGGCTCTCACCCAGAAGCAGACGCAGATGCCCCGCGCCCATTCTGCAGATGGAAGGACTGAGGCTCGGGAAGGCTGGCCCTAGTCAGAGCCTCTTGCTAGAGAAGGGCAAAGTCTTGGCCCCGGTGATTTGGTTTCCCCGGGGAAAGAGGGAGAAGAGTGAGACTGGAGAGCATAGAGAGTCGGGTTTGTAAGCATGAGCGTCTGAGTGGGGGCGTTCACCGGGAGGACGTCAGGAAGAGGGCACAGGACCCATAACGGGCACAGCTTGCGGCTACAGGCTCAAAAGGGCTGCGCCTCGATCGGCTTGGTTGTACCTGTTCTTACTGAGTCTGTTTCGCTGTCTGTAAAGTGGGTGTCACCACGGTCTTTGCTTACGGGGACCGGTGAAGATGCCGCGGGAAGCTGGTAAGAGGTCTGTACCCAGCGCGGCACCCAGTAGGTGCTCCCCAGGGTCCTGAGGCCTGGCTTTCTCCTGGGAGCTGTGCAGGCTGGAAGAAGCCCTGGCTTTTTCACTGCCACTCAGTCTCCCATCAGTGGCCCTCTCCTCTGCAGCTCCGCAGGGTCCTGCCTCCTGGGCCATGAGTGAGCTGAAGGACTGCCCCTTGCAGTTCCACGACTTCAAGTCTGTGGACCACCTGAAGGTCTGTCCCCGCTACACCGCGGTGCTGGCCCGCTCCGAGGACGATGGCATCGGCATTGAGGAGCTGGACACCCTGCAGCTGGAGCTCGAGACCCTGCTTTCCTCTGCCAGCCGGCGCCTGCGGGTGCTTGAGGCCGAAACCCAGGTGATTCCCTGCCGAGGGGCTCTCACCAGGGTGGGACCGTGAGGCTTATGGATGGTCACTGAGTTAGCCTCATCTACTGAAGCCTGGGGCACAGGAACTTGGGGTGGGGGCGGAGGGACCTCCACCTGGGTTCTGTGGTGGGCGTTAGGTAGAGGTACTTAGGAAGGAAGAGCGCCAGCGAAAGGGCAGGGGAGTTGGGCTGGACGGGTACCAGGTCACCGGGTGGTATGGCTGTGAGCAGTGGGAGGCCTGGCCCCGGCATTGCTGGTGTCTCCTGGGTCTGTGACCTCGACCGTCGGGACTCGGAGTCTCCATTCCCTGTCTGTAAAGCGGGTGAGTAACAGCAGCCACCCATGCTCTTGTGAGGATTAAGAGAGATTTTTGGTTTTTTTTGCAAAGGCTCAGCCCAGTGTCTGACCCTAAGCAAGCGTTTCAAATGTTATACTGGGTAGTACTCCAGTTATTTCTGTTCGCTACATGAACACGTGTCTGAACCCCGAGTGCCCGTACTATGCCCGGTATAGGGAGCAGAGAAAGAGCTTCGAGTCCAGGTGAGGGGAAGGGAGCGCTGTGCTCCCTGAACAGCAGGTCGGGCTCGTCGTGCGGGACAGGGCCAGACAGCGAGGAAGAAGATGCCATCCAGCCGGACCTCAGGAGGAGCAGAATTAGCTGGGGTCCCTGGGAGTGCCCTGGCGCTTTTAGAGCAGGCCTGTGGCACAAATACCTAGGCTTCCCCTCGAGTTCTGGTCCTGACTTTTCACTGCGGGGACGTCCTGTAACTTCCCTTTTCCCTGCCAGTGACTGTCTCTGAATTTCAGATCCTCACCGACTGGCAGGATAAGAAAGGGGACCGACGATTCCTGAAGCTGAGTCGAGACCATGAACTTGGAACGCCCCCCAAGCATGGGAAACCCAAGAAGCAGAAACTGGAAGGGAAGGCAGGACATGGGCCAGGCCCTGGCCCTGGGCGTCCCAAATCCAAAAACCTTCAGCCGAAGATCCAGGAATACGAATTCACTGATGACCCGATCGATGTGCCACGGATCCCCAAGAATGACGCCCCCAACAGGTTCTGGGCCAGAGAACAAAGAGGGGCGTCAGCGTCAGGGTTGGGGCAGTGGAGGCCACAGAGGGACCCCGGGCTGAGGCCGATGTGGCAGAGGGCACCCCCTCAGGGTCTGCTTCTGCCTGCAGGTTTTGGGCCTCGGTGGAGCCCTACTGTGCCGACATCACCAGTGAGGAGGTGCGCACTCTGGAGGAGCTACTGAAACCCCCAGAAGACGAGGCCGAACATTACAAGGTAGACCCGGGGCTCCTGGGCTTGGTGCCAGACAGGGCGCGGTGGTGCCTGAGAATCAAAGGTCCCGAAGCCACGTGCCCTCGTCCTTTCTCCCCAAGCAGCCGCCGTCTGCCCCGCTAGCCCCCCCACCGACGCCAGGCTCTACCTGTCGGCAATCCCCCGCGTTGCTGCCCCTCTGTCCCATCCAGAGGGCACCATGTCCTGGGGGTCTATTCACTGAGGCTGTCCTGTGTCCCCTCATTTTTGTCTCCCCGCTTTGGGTTCGCTTTTACCCGCTCTCAGTACTTTGTGCCTCCTTTCTTTTTCTCACTCTAATGTGTGAAAATTGGCTTTTCTTATGAAAGTAAGAAGCGCTCTATCAGATGCGTCAGAATAACAGGGTGTTAGAGAGGAAGCGGCCACACAGGGCAGCTGTCTGGTCAGGTGTGAAGCCGGCAGCCTTGTGCCCAGGTTGCCTGGGCTCCTGTTACCTGTGGGATCAAGTCCAAGTATGTCAGCTCCGGATGGCACAGCCCCAGTGCCCTCTCCAGTTTCCTCAGCCACGCCCCCTCCTCACTGCTGCAGTACCAGCCCCGCCCAGCACCCTCCCCTTGCCTCAGGCCCACAGGCTTCCCGCCACTGCTGGCTCCTCTCCCCTTGGCAAACTGGCTCCCCCTCCAGGGCCCATCTCACATCACCTCCCAGACACCTTGCAGATTCCCCCGCAGAACTTGGTTCTCTCGTGCTACCGCTGCACCTTGACTCCTTGACTTGACTTCTAGTGCTTGTCGGGATTTTTAAGCAGTATGTTGAAGAAGTAATTTATACAGCTAGTAGTAAATTCAACTGTGCAAAAGATTATTTTCTCTCACTCCTAACTTATGCCCTAGCTCTCTTTGGAGGCAGCCACTGTGACCAGAGATGGTTCAAGTGCAAACACACCTGTACCTTGCATCTTGGAAATCACCGTGTTCCCTCCTATGGGTAGTTCAGTCTTTAGGTGCCTGTCTCCTTACTGGGCCGTGAGTTAGAGAGTCTTGTCCTCTTTGTCTCTTCTCACCTATCCCAGGTGTAGGCCTTGGCCCGGGACTAGGTACTTGGGGGACAGGTCAGAGAGTGAGTGAATTGCCTGTTGGCCGTGCCATATCCTAGGAACGGCCGGCCAGTGTCTACCTTTGGGACCGGGCGGGCTCTCGCCCACAGATCCCGCCGCTGGGGAAGCACTACTCTCAGCGCTGGGCACAGGAGGACCTGCTGGAAGAACAGAAGGACGGGGCCCGGGCAGCAGCTGTGGCTGACAAGAAGAAAGGCCTCCTGGGGCCACTGAGTGAACTAGACACTAAAGGTAGGCCCCTCGCTCCCCGCCCGCCCAGGCCAGGCCTCACGGTCCCAGAGCTTCAGCCCACCTGCCCACCGTTTCTCTGTCCACTTCAGATGTGGACGCCCTGCTGAAGAAGTCTGAGGCCCAGCACGAGCAGCCAGAAGACGGGTGTCCGTTTGGTGCTCTGACGCAGCGCCTCCTGCAGGCCCTGGTGGAGGTCAGCACCCCATCCCAGAGCGGGATGCATGCTTGCTTCCTGCGTAATGTCTGTGAATCAAAGTGTGCGTGTAGGAGGTGCACGGACTGTGAACGCGAGCTCTGACTAGTTCCACATACAGGCACGCTTAGCTAGTCAGTCTTCTCAGCCTCTAGCTCCAACCCCCTCTTAGGTCGCCTCCGCCCCTCTTACTTTCACTGGGTGTCGGTGAGGGCGGAGCACAGTGCTGGGTTTCCCCACACCCTCACTGGAAGCAGGAAGGCGGCTGGCCCTGTGCTTCAGCAGCAAGATTGAGGCTCAGAGAAGGGAAACGTTTCGTGGAGGCCACACACTGACCAATGGGAGCAGGACTCAGCCCCAGGCTCAGGGTCTTTATACCCACGGGCACACCGTAGCTGCGTCTCCTCATCGAACCTCCATTTGCCCTTCAGGCGCAAATGCGTAATTTCTCCTTGTCTGGGGATGTCCAGGTTAGATAGCGGGGTGGGGTGGGCAGCTCCTCTTGCGGTGGCCTTGCCATCTGACACGTGCCCTCGGCACGGCTGCGCTGGGTGTGATCGCCGCTCCCGGCCCACAGAAGTGTGATCCTGCGTCTTCGGGTCCCTTTCCACTGGAGAGAACTTGTCACCAGGATCAGCAGCCTCCAGGGGGCTGGGCAGTGCAGCGTAGCTGGGCGCCAGAAAAGGCAGGGGCGGCGTTCGGACAGCCGGCGGCCTCCACCACCCACACTCAGCGCAGCGCCCGGATGCGGACACTAGTCTCGTTTCTGTTGCGGGTGTCACCATCATGCATCACTCGTTTGTGCTCCCTTCCAGCCTCAGCACCCACCAGTGGGGTTTCTGAAATGATCGGCGCTTTTTGGAGTCAGTTTGGGGAGGTTTCACAGAGGAGGTGGGATGGAAGAGCTGAAGGGCTGTTTCCGGTCTGCGAAGATTGTCCACGCAGATCAGAGAAGAGCAGGAAGATGGTAAAATGACAACTCTCCTTGGTCTTCTAGGAAAACATTATCTCCCCTATGGAGGACTCCCCCATTCCTGACATGTCGGGGAAAGAGTCGGGGGCCGACGGGGCCAGCACCTCTCCCCGCAATCAGAACAAGCCCTTCAGGTGAGCACCTTCCTGTGGCCCCTCACAGCCGGCCCTTCTGTCCGTCTGCATGGGGGGGCTCTTCCTCGGCAGAGAGGCCGGGCAGGAGGTCGAGCCCAGAGCAGCTGCAGAGCAGGCGCGGCCCTGCGTTGCTGCAGGCAGGTGGCACGGGGCACAGCAGCCTGGCCATGGGGCACAGGCCCTGCTGTCCAGCGGGCGGGCCGGCTCCCTGTGGTGGTGACTTGCAGCTCAGTGCTGTCAGAGAACTGCGCCTGCCTGGCCCGACAACGTCCACGGTGGCGTGGGGCGCTGGGGCGGCACAGGACGGCCGGCCGGGCCTGTGTGTACTTGAAGTTTGTCTGGACGTGTGGCGCTGGTGGGCGCGCGGTAAAGGCCGGAGGGTGCGGCAGCACCTGTAACGCTGCGTGTGTGTGTAAAACGACACGTTGAACGTATGTGACGCTGCCCCGACATGGCAGAGTGACGCCGCCGCGTGGCAGAGCGAGAGGTTCTCTCTGGGCTGCTGGCACATAGGCGTGGACGGTGGGCACGTGACGCTTGGGTCGGAAACAAGCCCGGATCGTCGGTCTGCAGCCAGACAGCCGTAGTGGGGTGCCTGGGGAGGGGGCGGTGTCCACCGGTCTTGGGACCCCGGAGGACCCCGGTCGGCCCGAGCTGAGGCCGCCTCCCCGCAGCGTGCCGCACACCAAGTCCCTGGAGAGCCGCATCAAGGAGGAGCTGATCGCCCAGGGCCTGCTGGAGTCCGAGGACCGCCCGGCGGAGGACTCGGAGGACGAGGTGCTGGCCGAGCTGCGTAAGCGGCAGGCCGAGCTGAAGGCACTCAGCGCCCACAACCGCACCAAGAAGCACGATCTGCTGAGGTGAGGGCCGGCGGGCTGAGGGGCCAAGGAGGCCTGGGGCGCTGCCTCTCGGGGGTGACCGGCCCTGCAGGGCCTCTTACGGCACCTGGCGCCTTGGGGAGAGCACGCGTGGGGGTTACCTCTGCGCCGGTTACCCGCAGATTCTGATTCTGACGGCTGGGTTGACCGACTCGCTCTGTCCGTGGTCGGGAACATGATCGAAAACGGGCCCCAGCCCACTTCCGACGTGCAGTGCGGGTGTTAGCTGCAGTCACTCTGTCGTGCGAGTTACTTTTGAACTCTCTCGATGCTTGTTTTCTCCCCCGAAGTCCCCCCATTCTATTAAGAGACACTTCACACACGTAGGAAGTGGAGGAGGCGTCCAGCACGCACCACGACGCACTCCGCCAAGACTTGCCAGCTGTCAGCGTTTGTGGGACACCCGAGACCAGTCCCCGGAGTTGACAGTGCTGCAGGGCCCATCTTTTAGGGACCGGGCACGACGCTGCTTATTCTGTGCCGATTCTAGTCCACCCTGTCCTGTGCTACCACAGCGAGGTGGATGACCGCTAGAGGGAGGTCCTGGCACTGACCGTCTTTCGTTGGGGTCAGAGGAGCGACCCCACGCAGCCTCCGTGCTGCTGGCCGGCGGGCGCTGTGTCTGAGTCACATGTGGCCCCACGGGCAGGCCACACTCGCTCTTTGGCCACCCCGACTCCGCTTGGGGCTGGGCCGGGGAGAAGCAGAGGCAGGGATTACAGCCATGGCGGGCAGGCTGGGGGCAGACACGCGCCGTTGAAAGGCGCGTGCTGACAAGCCGCTCTGGGCCTGAGGAGAGGCTGTGCCCCACCTGCTCTGTGCCCAGCTGTTACGTGCGCCTCCTGGTAACGTCGCAGCACCCCAGAGAGCAGGTGGCATTTTCCCTGCAAAGGCTCAGGGGGGTGAGTGCTCAGCTGAAGGTTGCACAGCCAGTGACAGCCGAGGCTGAATCCAAATCTGTATTCTAGTTCACGTTCCCCTCACGGGAAGGAGAGGAGACACAGATGGGAGGAGCACTGGGGCAGGGGCGCAGGGCGGGGGGCAGGGATTGTGGACACGGAGAGGACAAGTACAGGACAAGTACCGGCCTGGCAGGAGGTCTTGCTGGGACTGTCGCAGCCAGCCCTGGCCCCGGGGCCAGCCTAGGGGCCTTAAGCAAGGCATTTCCTGTCCTGAGCAATGGCTTCCTTTTCTGGAAGGGTGACAGGTTGGGCTAGATTAGATCTGAGTGACCTTCAGCTCTGCCCCCAGAGGCAGGCGCAGACCAGACTTCCCCTGCTTTGGCACCTCCCGCCTCGCCTCGCTGCGGCCAGGTGACTTGGGTTTGATGCTAAAGCAGCAGGTCCTTTGGCTCTAAAACACCCTTTAAAGAAGACTGAGGCAGGGACTTCCTCTGTCCCAGTTTTGGGGTCTTGGGCCATTTCCCCCTTCCTGGAGCCTCAGGGTCCTCTCTGGTTAGGGAGAGGAAGCGCGGCCTTGGGGCGGCTGTGAGCCCCAGCTGAGCCAGTGTCTCCAAAGAGCTTGAGCTCGTGAAGCCGCGTGAGTGCGGCCGGGGATGGCTCTTGGTGGAACGTGTGCAGAGGGCCCGGTGGTGAGGGGCCACCTGAGCTGGGGCGCCTCCCACACAGCCGACCTCTCGGCCCGCAGACTCGCGAAGGAGGAGATGAGCCGGCAGGAGCTGAGGCAGCGGGTCCGCATGGCCGACAACGAGGTCATGGACGCCTTCCGCAAGATCATGGCCGCCCGGCAGAAGAAGCGGACGCCCACCAAGAAGGAGAAGGACCAGGCCTGGAAGACGCTCAAGGAGCGAGAGAGCATCCTGAAGCTGCTGGACGGGTAGTCCGCGCCTGGCTGCCGCTGCGGCTGCTTCCCCGGCCTGTGGGGGGAGGCCGCGTCCTCCGCTGCGGGGAAGCCGGCGGCGCGGCCCTCGTGCCTCAGGTGGCAGTGCCTGGAGGCCGGCACCCTCCCCGGGAGCTCTGCGGCCAGGATAGGGGACCCCGCTGGGCCGCCTGGGCCCAGTCTCTACTTGGTCCCCGGATGACTGGGGGCTTTATTTTGAGCCTTCCTCTTCCCCACTTCGCCATCCCCACCCCTACGCATCTCCCCCAAGGACTTCTCCCTTGTGGTTTTGTAAAGTGCAAACTTTAAAGTAAAGTAACTGTTGTGGTTTTTTAAAAAGCATGCAGCGTCTCTCAGTGTCTGTTATTGTGGGTGGAGAGGAACCGGTGCGGGCAGCAGTGTTCAGGGCGGCACACGTGGTGGCTCGGCCCGGCTCCACGCGCCCATGCCATTCTCAGGGTAACAGGTAACAGCCCCGACTTGAAGCGCATTGACCACGAGGGGGTTGGCTGGGCCTGCCAAGCGCCAGCGGCTCAGCAGGGCCGTCACCGGTGTGGGTGTCTCCCCACAGCCCTCCACGGCTTTCACGAAAGTGGGTTCCCCTCCAGCTGTGCAGGTCAGCCAGCGACAGTAGAGGACAAGCACTTACATGCAGGAGCCCGCTGGCTTGCAGAAAGCCAGAAGACTTTCCCAGACTCCCCTGTGTCTAACTGGCCCAACAGACCTCACAGCGAGACCACTGTGGCCGGGGTGATCTGAAGGGTTTAAAATAGAGTGAGTGACGTCTGCTCCCTGCTGAGTCCAGCTAGTGGAGAGACGGGGCGAGCCCATCAAAAACCGAGTAAGAAGAGGGAAATGGCGTGCTGGGTGGCCCACCGGCAACGTCCCTGGCCTGGCCGGAAGCGAGGCATGGGGGCGGGGGGTGCAGACGAATAACCACACCGCTTGCCCGCTTCGAGTTGTTCCCAGAGTAGTCAGAGAGTACCGGGGAAATTTACGATTTACTGTGGGAAGGTTGAGGTCCACACAGATGAGGGGCTGGGGGGCTCCCTGCAGAAGTGACCTGTGAACCAAGCCATCAAGAAGGCTGACCGGGGCAGCTGACTTAAATGCCACTAAACACGTCCTGCAGAGGAGGCCACCCCGCCTAGGCCTGTGGGGCTGTGAAGACGGGCGGACGCCGAGCCCAGCTTGGCCACCACCCGTCCCTCTGGCTGGGTCACCAAAATGCGCAGGGCCTGACGGTCTGTCAGAGGCCTTCCTTCCGTGAGGCCGCCCGTGGGCGCGAGGGAGGGGAGGTTGCGCTTCCTTTGCGTTCCAAAGCCAGAGAACGTAGGTTTGGACCCACTGTCCTCCGAGAGGAAATCAACACTGCCCGAGGAGACCGCCCGAAGAGGACAGGGTCCGGGGTGGCCGCAGAGGCCCCGGGTCCTCCGCCGGCTGGCGCTGCCGGCAGCCCACGCGTGCTGCTCTTGGCTTAAGCTGCTTCAGAGTTTTGTCATGTCATTTACCAGTTGTAACTAGAGAAGTTCTGATCAATAAAGTGAGTTTGGGCAAAAAAGGGGAGGAAGCGGTGCTGAGAGAGGCCAGCGCGACCTGCCTCCCCCTCAGCAGCGGGCTCCCTGTGCTGGGTTGCTCACGGCATTCTGAGAGGGAAGGCTCCGCGGAGTTCAGCATTCGGTCAACGTTAGCTGTGGACGGACCAGACACTGCTCTACACTGCTGGCCGCTGAGTCTTCTCAACCACCCCACACGGTAGCTGCTAGTCACATCCCATTCACAAGATGGGACACCGAGTCTCAGGAGGTGATGAGCGAGTGGCTGAGCCAGGATCCCAAATGCAGGCTGCTGGAATGGCAGACCGGAAGCTCCCCGTGACTTGGGGCCCATCCCCCTACCATTGAGGGGCAGCCTAGACCAGGACAGGGCCTCCCTAGGGGCTCGAGGAGGTGAGGGGGAGCACTGTGAGGCAGCCGCAGCTGCTGCAGCGCAAGTGCCATCCCGGCCAGGGCGGGGCCCCAGGGCACAGCAGACCGCTCCTGCCTCCCGCTGCTCCCCTCAGCAGTGGGTTTCAGTGGATCCGCCTGTTGTGCTCCCCACTCTGTCTGGTGAATCCTCTCACCCTCTGCACCTCTGGCCTGTACCCTAGTTCTTGTGTGCATAAATAAATCTTTTTTTAAAAAAATCCTGATACCTTTTCCCTAGTTTGGTGAAAAAAGTCTACATGTCTTGGCCCTAAAAGGCATCCAACCATAATATTGCTTCTCTGGCCTCAAAGACACGCTGCACAATGTTCTGGAAAACAACCCCTCCCTGAGTGGGCAGGTGGGAGGGGAAGGCCATCTGCACAGAGTTGCAGTCTGAAACAGCACGCAGACTGACACCTGCCGTAGGTCAGTCTTCTCATGCCACTGAGGACCAAGGAGCTGGAGAAAGGAGGTCCAGCGATGGCCTCTGGGCCTTTGCACCCCCAGTGCGTGCCTTAGGGAGGCAGAAACCAAACACTGCTTTGCTTTCCCCTAGATGTAGACAGCATCCTCCTGCCAGGGAGCATCCCTCTGCCCGCCTCAAGGAAAACTACATTCTCAATGCCGCCGGCCCTCGGCTCCTACCTAGCGGAACTAAATTCAGACTGCGATTGGCAGGCCACTTCTTGCAAAGCAGAGTCTTTTACACTGCTTCCTGGATGCGAACGCTCACCCTGACGATCTAAAAAACTTTTGACTGTCACTGAGATTTTTCTAGTTGGTACAACTGAGTCAGGAACACAGGGGGAGTAAGAACAGGGGAGCTGGTGGAGGTTAAGCCCCGAGGCTGGAGTGTGACCTGGCGTGGGTCCCAGCCAGCTCCTGAGCCCGCCTGGGGAGTGTGGTGCGTCTGGGCCCCAGCTGACAAGGCAGTCTGTGAAGGGCGTCAGTCCCTCTGCTCGGGGCCAGGGCCCCACGCAGACAAGCAAGGTGGCACCTCATCCGTGCCTTCATTCATTCCTTCTCTCCGTCTACGCCTCTCCTTTCCTCAGCCACACTTCTTTTGTTCCCTCCCTCGGCGTCCCCGTGGCCGTGGCTGAGAAGAGAGGGAGGAAGCCTCCAGAAGTGGGGAGACACTGCACAATCACAACGCAAGGCCGCGAGGGCAGTGACAGGAGAACGTGCACCGTCTGCAGGGACAGACGTGGGGCAGGGCAGGACCCAGCTTGGGTTAGGACGGGCTCCAGGGAGACCTGGGAGGGAAGGCGCTGGGCAGAGGACTGTAGACAAAGGGAAGGCCGGAGCACAGAGGAGGTGTGAACAGCTGGCCTGCTTAGAGAGAGGGAGAACCTCGGTGCGACTGGGCCCCGGGTGTGTGTGTGTGTGGCGGGGTGGGGAGATCCAGCTGGAAAGTAGGTTGAGACCAGGCTTTGAAAGGCAAGTTAAGGAGAAGGGACTTCATCGTCAAGGTCAAAGGTTCTCAGAGTGTGGTGCCTGTACCAGCAGCAGCAGCAGCAGCAGCAGCATCCTTAGTAAGCTTGTGACGATACAGACGCTTGGGGCACAGGCTCCTGAGCCAGAAGCTCCAGGGGTGGGTCCCAGTCGTGTTATAAGCTGCTCTGCAGATGATCCCTGAGGCACACTATAGTGCGAGAATCTCCTTTCTTTTCTTTTTAAAACAGATTTATTCATGTGTACAAGAACTGGGGTACAGACCAGAGGTGTGGGGTGGTAAGACAGAGTGGGGAACAGAACAGGCGAATTCACTGAAACACACTGCTGAGGGGAGCAGTGGGGAGACAGGAGAGGTCTGCTGCGCCCTGTGGGTCAGCTCCCTGGCCGGGGATCGAACAGCCCCATAGTGCTGCGCCTTAACCCCTTGCGCCACCAGGAAGGCCCCAAGAATCAATTTTCAAAAGAGTAAGCCGCTATGCATGGTTCGTGAGCAGGGGAGCCCCTAACAGCACCCCAATCAGCAAAGCACTCTGGCAGCATGGCGGTGTGATGGGGGAGTGAGGCTGGGGCGGACAGGACACACCACGTGCAGAGACTCAGCTGCGATGGTGGAGGAGGGGCAGAAACCAACCCATGTCCTCCCAGATCTGTCTTCCCTTCTTCCGTAGTAGTACTTTTCTTTAACATATGCTTTGGAAGACTAAATATCCCAGCTTCCCTTGCAGCTAGGTGTGAGGTTGCGACAGGTTTGGTCAACAGGACACATGCAGAGACACGTGCAGCAGCTTGAGACGGCGGGCCCCAAGGGGTGTGCCTCCCACGCTCTGTTTCCCGCTGCCTGGGTGAGACAGAGACGCTCACAGATCGCGCCCTGCAGTGCTGGAGCAGCAGGGGAAGCGGCACCGAGGGTTCCTCTGACCTGGTGATCTTCGTTCTGGGCGTGCTTACGGTCAGATTGTTACGCACCTCCATTTCACTTAAACTACACTTGTTTTGGGCCTCCCTGGTAGTGCAAGGGGTTAAGCACCACACTAAGAAGCATCCGCAGCCACGGCAGCACGAGTTCGATCCCTGGCCAGGGAGGGGACCCACAGGGCCCAGCAGACCTCTCCTGTCTCCTGCTGCTTCCTCAACAGTGTGTTTCAGTAGCTCTGCCTGTTCTGCTCCCAGCTCTGTCTCTGGTGAGTCTTCTCACTTCCCCACAACTCTGGCCTGTACCCCAGTTCTTGTATGCATAAATATGTAAATATTTAAAAAAATAAATTACACTCATTTTGCATGTCAGAGAAACCAACCCTACATTTTAGCTAAAAGAGGGGGCACAGCTTGCCAAATAGTCTTGCCAAAGTCTGCCTCCTTTCCTCCCTCCCTCTCTCCCTCCTTTCCTTTCTTCTTTCTCAAAAGAATTTGAGAAAGTTTATACTTGAGGATCTGCCCAATGGTTTTCATAAACTTCAAATATTAAGATAAACCCGTTGGGTTTAATGGAGCTGCTGACATTAAGCGTGAGATTTAGTTCTAAGCTTCCTGGAAGCCAAGGCAAAAATGGAAATAAGAGAAATCAGTCTCAGAGCATTTGCCATCAGAGGAAAGGGCATTGTCCGGTTTTCCTGACAAAAATTCTACTCGCTTTTCATGCTGGAGAAATCTCTTAATTGGAGTCATATATTGATCATATTCTCCATATATTTGACAGCAAATGGAGATTGAGTTTCATGTGGTGATTTTTTTTTAAGATTTGTTTATTTATGCATACAAGAGCTGGGGTGCAGGCCAGAAGTGCGGGGAGTGAGAGGATTCACCAGAGACAGAGAAGGGGACAGAACAGGCAGATCTACTGAAACACACTGCTGAGGAGAGCAGCGGGGAGACAGGAGAGGTCTGCTGCGTCATGTGGGTCCCTTCCCTGGCCGGGGACCGAACTCATGCCACAGTGGCTGTGGATGCTTCACCTTGCACCGCCATGGCGATTTCTTGCTACAACCTTTGATGAAGACTCGGGGCACAGCGTCAAGACAATTCTGGAAGGATGATTCTGGCAGGAGCAAGCTAGGGCAGCCAAGCACTTTGCTTGAGTTCTGTGAACCCTCCGTCAGAGTACACAGGATGACCACACTTCTTTCTTTCCCTGATGAGGAACCGAGGAGACAGAAAGGGGAAGGGCCAGATCCACAAGCTGACAGCGAGTGAGTTTTGCAAGCCGGGTCTCACACGCAACAGGTACTGTTCCAGTGTCCCCCTCCCAGCGGGCCAGCGGCACTGCACACCTCCGGGGAACATGCGCACCGGGGCGCCAGAATGAGCCCGCCCACGCCTGCGTCTGCCAGGAGAAACCACTGGTCCATGTGAGGGGCCCTGAGCCTCTGCAGATGAGCTGTTCCTGAAAGGGGGAAGGAAGTGAGGGCCGGCACCCTGCGGGCAGAAGGGAAGCCCCACATTTTAAGCTTGACTCAAACATGTGACATTTCAAGGATGGAAGGAGAAATAATACGAAGAGCAGCTATCCTAGGGCATCTGGGGTCTAAAAAAGAAGAAAACCCTCGGGCCTCGTTTCTCTCTGAGCACTAACTGCACCAGAGCTTGCTGGGACACACAGAAGGAAAGTAGCCTGCGTGGAGGCACTTTCTTTCTTTCTGTAAAAATGTTGATTTATTTACGCATGCAAGAGCGGGGCGCAGGCCAGAGGTGCCGGTAGCTCCCTCCGTAGCACACGGTAAAAACAAAGCCACCCGCCCTCTGATGGCTGACGTCGTAGCTATCAAGAATGGGTGAAGACTCGTGAGCTGCAGAACAACCTTGTTCCCAGGGGAGAAGAGGGTTCCTCCCTTCTCCCCTGTGTGCCTTTGACTTTCCGTGACTCATTTTTTGTTTGTTTTGGGACCGTGGCCTATGTCACTTCATGTGAAACCTGTCTATATGCATGTGAAAAATCTGGAAGAATACAGACCCCAAAATATTAACTATTTTTTTTTTCTTTTTTCTGACTGAAGGAGCAGGCTGGGCAGGATCTGTTACTTCTGCCTGCCCAGCGCCCTTGCTGCTTTCCTCCAGGATACCCCTCCTCACCCCGAGACCCAGATCTGGCTGCCATGACAGCACACCCTGCCAGTGCAGTACCTCATTTCCCTGGCGACAGTTTGGTCAGCCAGGAGCGGGATGTCAGCCAGCAGAAGCCACTGCGGTCCTCCCCAGAGACGTCCCGGAACTGGGTGTCGCGCCCTTTCTGCTCGGTGCAGCTGGAGAGTGGGGCTGCCTCTGCTCCCAGCAGGGCAGGACGGACATCGGGAGAGCTGGAAGGCAAGAGCCCAGACAGGTCAGGGCCAGCAGGGCGGGAGAAAGCGGCTCCAGGAGGCTGAGCCCCAGTGCGGGCTCCCAGCCACCACCACTGTTTTCCGCAGCCCTGGCACCTGCTCCGGGCCTCTCTGATGAAGGGCCTGAGGGGGTGCTGGGCCTTGGCCCGTGAAAGCATGTAACCAGGGGTAAGGATGGTCTTTGTGACCTCTTAGTAGGTTCTGTAATTTTCCTGCCATGATTTTTTTTTTTTTAGTAGAAATGCATACACAGACAGAGTGTGCCTGTTAAAAGAAAGCACAGATGCCTCCGGACAGCGCGAAGGCAGGCAGGACACAGCGCCGGACAAAACCCGCGTGGCTTAGGCGGGCAGAGGCCACTTTCTACCCTGGGGGTGCTGTCAAGGCCAGAAGCAGGCCAGCCCAGCGGGTGTGCTGGGTGGGTGCAGGGGAGAGAAGGGGCTCTGCCTGGGTGGAAAGGGGGTTCGTCATGGAGTCGGGGAGCTGAGACACTGAGAATGGGGGAGAGGGGCCTCTCTGGTGGCACAAAGGGATGAGCACGCACTGTGGGGCTTCCGTAGTCACTGCAGCGCGAGTTCGATCCCCAGCCAGGGAGGGGACCCACAGGGCCCAGCAGACCTCTCCCGCCTCCCCGCTGCTCCCCTCAGCAGTGTGTTTCAATCCATCTGCCTGTTCTGCTCCCCACTCTGTCTCTGGTGAGTCCTCTCACCCCCAACCTCTGGCCTGTACCCCAGCTCTTGTGTGCACAAATAAAATGTTGAAAAAGAGAATGGGGGGAGGGAAACTGCCTCCAGGCCCCAGCAGACAAATCAGGTCTCTCCGAGCATCATTTGAACTACACCTAGCGTGTCGGGACTACACCTGGCCTGCAAGAGCCACACTTGGCGCATCTGAACCACACCTGGCGCTCCTATTTTGAGCCGGGGTGTGTGTGTGGCAGGCATCCACATCCTTTATCTCAGAATTCCAGCAGACTTTCTGGGGCAGTGATGGCCATTCCCGCATTCCAGATAAGGAAACTAACACTGGGCGGTAAGAGCCACGCCCGGCGAGCCCGGCGAGAGCCCTCAGCGTCTGGCACGGTCTGTGCAGTGGGCATTGGGGTGACAGCAGGAATGGGGGCGCCGCGGCAGGGGACAGAGGTGGCCCAGGGCTGCGCTTGCGGCCTCTGCTGACCCCCACCTGTGCGGCCTCTGCTGACCCCCACCTGTGCCTGCCCCTTCCCCAGGGCCCGTTTCTTCCCGCGGAGAGACTTGCGCAAGCGCGCCGGGTCAGGCCCCTTGGCCCCCTGCCCGCCGCAGGCCCCCACCTCGCGGGCTGGCCCCAGCCCGCAGGATCCCGAATGAATGCCCCCTCCCACTCTCCTGGGGCACACGCCCAGCGCGGGCAGGTGTCTGTCGGCGGGGCCTGGGCGGCGCTTCCCTCGCGCTCGGAGGCAGCTTTGGCCTCAGCTCGGCCTCAGGTCAAGCCGGAGCCGCCCAGCCAGCTGGCGCCGGCCACCCGCGCCCCTTCCTCCCCCTCCCCCCGCCCCACCGCCTCGATTCCTGCCGGGTCCTAACCCCTCTGGGCCTGGGGAGGGGACAGCGCCCGGAGCTCCGGGGAGAGGAGCGCGCGCCCTAGCGCCCTGGGGCGCGCTCAGACTGGGTGAAGGAAGTGGCGAGGCCCGGGGTCCGGCTGGCTGGGCTCTGGCCTCGGCCCTGGGCTCCACGGCGCCCCCGCCTCTGGCCAACTGCTGATTCTGAGCCTGGCCCCCCGGGCCTCCGCCGCGCCCGTGAGCGACGGGGTCGGCCGCTGGGAGGGCGCAGAGTCCAGCAAGGGGCGGAGCAGGCGCGGGGGTCCCCCGCCGCGGCCCGCTCCCCGTCCCCGGAGGAGCCTCGCCTCGGGCCGTCCCTCGGCGCAGGCTCCTCCTCCGCTGACATCAGAGCCGGCGGGCGGCGGGCGGGGGCGCAGCCCAGCCGAGCCAGCAGCGCCCCGGCAGCGAGCGGGCGGGCGGGCAGGGCGCAGGGCAGCGGCGCGGCCGGAGCGCAGAGACAGGCACCTCGAGCCCCCAGCCAGCCCCGCGGCGGGGCAGCCGCAGGTACAGCCCCGGGTCGCCCCACCTGCACCCCCGGCGCCGAGTCAGGCGGCCAGAGGCCCCAGCCGCGGGGACACCCTCCCCCAAGGAGATGGGAGGGGCGGGGTGCGGGGGCTGGCGGGCTGGACTCTGGATGGGCAGGGCCTCCCCGCCGCTGCAGGGCCAGCAGGTGCCTGGCGTCTGTGGGTAATAAAGGTGTGTGTGTGTGTGTGTTCGTTCCCGCCTCTGGCTGGGCCTGAAGGTGGAAGCTAGGTGGAAGCTCAGGACGTTTGAAGGTACAGATGTGGGGGGCCTTGTTGGGGTGTTCGAGGTCTTAGCACCAGTGTGGGGCTCGGAGGTGGGCTGGGGCGTGTCAGCGTACCCTTCGCGTGGGGACTGGGAATCTGTGCTGCATGCCTGAGGCTCCGCGGTGAGTCAGAATTGGGGAGCATGATTGTGTACTGGGGGTGCTTGGCGTTAGGTGTGTAAGGAGTCGGGGTTTAGGGTCTGGGGGCTTCTAGGGTGGAGGACGGGGCATGAGGGAATCTGGGGTGTGCTCTGGTGTCGTCCTTCCTGTGAATGCAGCTGTGTTCTGAGGTGTGAGAAGAATCTGCGGGGGCTGTCTGGGAGTGGTGTGTGGACGTGTGTGCTGCTCTCGGGACAAACATGGAGCAGGCACGGGAGTCTCCGGGTGCAGAGTGCACTGGGTCGGGGTGGGCGAGTGTCCAGGGTGGGTGGACCCGATGTGAGGGTCTGGGCGCGGGGCATGTGTGGGGCTGTGAGGTCGTGTGCCAGGCTCCAGATAGGGTTTAAAATCTCCTTTCCTAGAAATGTCGCTGCTGGGCCGGGGTGTCTCATGCCAGGGGCTCGAGTCAGGACGTCTGCCTTTCTCCTGCACAGGGAACAAAAGCCAGTTCCCGGGCCACAGCGTGCCGGCTCCTGTGGCCTCGCCACTAGGGCTGGCTGGGGCTGGCAGGCCTTGTTCTCTGAGCGGGCCCGTATGGCTGCATAGGTGAGGACCAGCCGAGGCCACCCGGCCCCCAGTGCTCTTCCCTTAGCCAGCCTCGCTGGGACCCAGCCCCTCCGGGCACCAACCTCAGTCTCCCACTCTCACCTGACGAATTGGAGAGAACTCCCGCCTTGCACGAACCTGCTCAGCGTAGTAAGGCACAGCCTGAAGCAGGGTCGGGAGAACCCAGGCAGGGTGGGCCCCAGTCCCTCAGGCTGCTGGGACCCAGATGGGGAGTCAGGCCGGAGAGGGGTGCTCGGAGGCCTGGGGAGCTCCAGCTGTGGCTGCTGTTGCCATGGTAACAGTGAAGAAGGAGCTATTTAAAAACGTGGCTGAGATATTGCTGGAAGGCCAGACTGCCGGAAACCTGATTTCCGAGAGGTTGGGAGGGGAGGAGCAGGAGGGGGGAGAGGAGACACCCCAGCAATTCCTACGGTGGCGGTGGGACATCTAAGGACGGGGGTCCTCTGGGGCCACACACTTCTACAGGCTGCTGGGGTCTGTGGGATGTCCCCCCTAAGAGGTCACGGTCCCAGGGACTGCTCAGAATGGCGGAGGGTAGACCTGGGAGGTGGTTGAAGCAGGGAAGGAAGGAAGGGAGGGAGGGAGGGAGGGAAAGAGGAAGAGAGGAATGGTGGAAGGAAGGAGGAAGGAAGGAAGGAAGAGCTTTGTTGAATAAGGACTTTTGCTGTCCCCAAGAAGGTGGCTTAGGGCGTCAGGCTTTGCTGAGTGGATCCTGCTGAATGACCGGTGAGTGAATGAATGTTTGTTGAATGATTCTGTGAAATGAATGAATTGGGGATGAGTAAAATGCAGGCTGGATGACCGAACCGAGGCCTGAGTGCGTCCCGGCACGAGCCCCGGCCCGCCTCAGTCTTCTTCCCCCTCTCCCCTTCCCAGGAGCCCTGGCTGTGGCCAAGGGGCAGTGGGCCATGCCGGGGGCAGTGGAAGGCCCCACCTGGAAGCAGGCGGAGGACATCAGGGACATTTACGACTTCCGTGATGTGCTGGGAACGTGAGTCTCAGGGAGAGGAGGGATGGTGGCCCAGAGCTGGCGGCGCTGGGAAGGCACTCACTGCGGGCCGCCTGGCTGGGGAGCCGCGTCCAGGGCCGTGCTTCCTCTGCTCGGTGGAGCTCTGCTTCCTGCTTCCTACAGCCCAGGCCCAGCCTGGCCCTGGCTTTCTGCCTCTGACGGGCAGGGAGTAGGGCAGGCTGCTCTGGCCACCGCTGGGTTTCTGTGAAGGGAAGGAAGTGGGGAGAATGCTTTGGCCTGTCCCAGTCGCTGCCAAGAGCCGGAGTTCTGGCCGGGTTTGGGAGCTGAAGCTGAGCAGTGCCCTGTTCCAGCGCTGGGAGTCCAGAAATAACTCCAACCTCGTCTCTGCCCCTCTCAGGCATGTGAGGGAGCAGCCCCATGAGAGAGCAGCAAGGTCTGTGTGGAGCTTAGTCCGGCTGGGGATGAGGACTTTGTAGGGCCCAGAGAACCTGCAGGCGATGGGGGCTTTGAGCTGGGACTGAAGGAAGCTAGGTCTGCCCTCGTGGGAGGGAGAGGCACCCCAGGCAGGGAGCAGCGCACACGTTATGTGGGGGAGAGATAGAGTCTGGTGGTGCTTGTCAGAGGCAGGGGTGGGGGGTGGGGACGGAGGGGTGGGTGGGGACGGAGGGGTGGGTGGGAGGGGAAGGGAGAAGAAGAGAAGGGGCGGACGGGTCTTGGAAGGCCCTGACAGTCACATAGGGAGGCTGCCTTTATGCCACGGGCCACGGGACGACATGGAAGACTTTCTGGCAGCCTGGCAAGTCAGG
The DNA here is from genome assembly GCA_019455555.1 of Galemys pyrenaicus. Lineage (NCBI taxonomy): Eukaryota > Metazoa > Chordata > Mammalia > Eulipotyphla > Talpidae > Galemys > Galemys pyrenaicus. Next base: position 4,457,057 of record JAGFMF010011663.1, on the reverse strand, counting down.
ATGGTCGCTGTGGCCGCAGCATGGAGGATAAACGGGGAGGCCAGCACAGGAAACCAGCATGACGCAGCCGCTGCCACTGGTTATCTGATGCCGGAGATTTCACCATGGCAAATGCTCTTCTTTTTGACTTATGTCTCGTTATCCCAGAGAAAGCAAATAGTGGTAGAAAGAATACGCTTGACAGTTAGTTCTCAGTCAGTGAACTTTAATGTACATGAGTCCATTTGTTCCTTTCTAAGACGAGTGCTTCTCAGACTTTGGCGACGATACAGATTGCTGAGCATCTTTTTAGAATCCTCTAATTCAGTAGGCCTGGGGTAGGCCTGAAAGTCTCCATTTCTAAAAGTTCCCAGGTGATGCTGATGGTTCTTCACGATCCTAAAGGGTGTTAAGTTAGCCATGGCTCAAAGTGGCATTAGCAGAAGAAGGAATCAGTCATGCGCAGAAATGAAAAGTCCAGGGGTGAGCTTCAGGCATGGCTCGATCCAGGGACTCACATAATATTATCAGGAAATTGTCTGACCACTTCACAGCTCCGATTCCTTTGCTGTTGGCTTCATTGTCAAGCAGGCACAGAGGACCACCGTCAGCTCCAGGCATCCGTCCTACCAGCTTAGCAGGAACGAGCACCTCGTTCCCAAGTGCCACTGACCCGACTTGTGTAACAGGACCCGGTTACTGTGCCCAGAGCCCAGACTGCTCTGCGTGTCCAGGCCTGAGGCAGAGTGTGGATGAATGACAGGGGGGCTCACCCAGCTGGGTGTCTAGAGATGGGCCCTAACCCGCAGGGGATGGACAGAGGCTGGCAAGCAGCAGGGCTCCTGACCTCCCAAACCTCCTCTCTCTGCAGGGGGGCCTTCTCAGAGGTTATCCTGGCAGAAGATAAGAGGACTCAGAAGCTGGTGGCCATCAAGTGCATCGCCAAGAAGGCCCTGGAGGGCAAGGAGGGCAGCATGGAGAATGAGATCGCAGTCCTGCACAAGTGCGTGGCAGAGCCCCTCCCTGCCCGGCTGACCCCGCCTTGGTCCTTCCCAGGCTCAGCCTGACCCTGCTTGGGGCAAATCACTTAACCTCTGTGAGCCTGAAATCGTCAGTTTATAGAGTGGGGCAGTAACCTGCCTTCGGCGAGGTCTGGAGAGCAGTGCAGGCCTGTTCTAAGTGCCTGGCCCAGCAGCTCCGACACTCCACTGCTTATTGTAGTGGCTTCATCAGCTCAATCAGGTGTAAAGCTCAGTCCCTGGACTTGACTTGAAACCAGGTACCTCAACTGTTGTCAACCTGCTTCGAGTGCTCCTCACCTTGGCACTTTCAAAAGGCCTGTCTGCTGACCCTCTAGCCAAATCAGCAAGCGACCACTGCTCCTGCTGTGTGAGCAGCCTCCTCCCTGGAGAGCTGACTCCGCTTCCCTTGCAGGCTCTCCCCGCCTGGGCTGGGGTGAAATGGTAGTCTCCGCTACTGGGATGGGGTAGGGGCTGAGGCCAGAGAGGTCGAGGGACCCTCTCAGGGCACACAGCAAGTGGGTGGCGGGGCCTTCTTCCACCGAGCGGCGCCATCAATCGGTCATTCGTCAAGCGCCCTCTGGGTGCCAGGCACCGTGCCACGCACTCCACCGCGCTAGCCCCGGGTCCCCTGAGGGAAGTGGCAGCGCTGGTTTCTTATTGGAGATGGAGGAGCAGGCTCAGAGGCTCCCCTCCGCTGAAGGCGTCTGAGCTGCGCCTGCTGCTACCAAGTGTCGGCAGGACCAGCAGGCCTCGCGAGCCCCTGGTCTCAGGAGCCGAAGCTCTGCGGGGGAGGGTGCCAAGTGAACAGGCGCAGGGCAAAAACTCAGGCCCCGTGCCGAGCTGGAGAGAAGCGACGTGTCCCCAGGAAGCAGGTGGCGCAGGCAGTGAGGACCCAGGTCCGAGGACGCCGGAGCCCGCACCCCGCTTCCGATATGGTGGCACGTACTGTGCAAATGACCTCTTCCTCTGGTTGTCCAGCCCTGGTTTGCAGGGGCCGGTTTTAGGGTGAGGGCGGGAAGGGGGCCGACCTGACCACCTCACTTGTCCTTTCAGGATCAAGCACCCCAACATCGTAGCGCTGGATGACATCTATGAGAGCAGAGGCCACCTCTACCTCGTCATGCAGCTGTGAGTGGGCCCGCTCCCTCCTGCCGCCCCGCTCCGCCCCACCCCCGTGGCCAGCCCGCTCTGTCTCCTGCCGCAGGGTGTCGGGCGGGGAGCTGTTTGACCGCATCGTGGAGAAGGGCTTCTACACGGAGCGGGACGCCAGCCGCCTCATCTTCCAGGTGCTGGACGCGGTCAAGTACCTGCACGACCTGGGCATCGTGCACCGGGACCTGAAGGTGGGCGTGTGCGTGCTCGGGCAGCCGGCCCGTCGCTGCGGTTCCTCGCCTGTGCCTTGGGCTGCCCCTGCCCGCCAAGCCTCAGCTTCCCACCTGCATGCGCCCAGCGAGCCCCAGCTCCCCCGTCTTCCCGCTGCATCCTGGGCGCTTCGAAGGACGCCCAGAGAGCCCGCGGCTGTTCTCCCCGTAACTGTCTTTTTCTGGCCATAGAAGCCCCACTTGCTCCTGTAGAAAACTCGAACGAGACAGGGAAGCCAGTGACCCGACACCCTCCTCCTTGGAGTACGAGGGGCTCGCACGAGTACTTTATCCCCTCCCGGTCTGGGAAGTTCTGGGGTGCAGCGAGTGGGCTTGGATTGGGATTCTGGCCTTGCAAGTCCCTTCACCTCACAGCCGGCTTCCTGTCTGCAAAGTGGGGTTCCCCAGACTGACCTGGCGGGGTTGCTCCAAAGCGACCGCGCTACGGTTTTACCACGCACACCCGAGGTTTGCAGAAAGTCGTCCCCCCCCGTGCCCCCCGGCCCGGTCCTTTAGGGACATTTCAAGCCGGGGGGCCCTCTGGTGCCTCCAGCCCCAATGGCGGGCGTGTGGCCCGGGCACCCACTGTTTCCCGGGGGAGTCTGTGGAGGCAGAAGCTTCCGCCAGCCCCCACCTCTGATGGCGCACGCCTCCCCCCGCCCCCAGCCGGAGAACCTGCTGTACTACAGCCTGGACGAGGACTCCAAGATCATGATCTCCGACTTTGGCCTCTCCAAGGTGGAGGACGCCAGCAGCGTGCTCTCCACGGCCTGTGGGACCCCGGGATACGTGGGTGCGGAGGCCCTGGGCCAGGACAACCGGCGGGGGAGGGCGGGAGCTGCAGGCGGGTTTGTCACCACTGTGTCTGTTGCTCGCAGCCCCCGAGGTCCTGGCCCAGAAGCCCTACAGCAAGGCCGTGGACTGCTGGTCCATCGGCGTCATCGCCTACATCCTGTGAGTGCAGCCCTGGCTGCTGGGGCGGTGCCTCGTCCTCCTTCCCCGCTTCCCGCTCTGCCCCTGCACGTCGCCCTGTGCACTGCCCTGGTCACAGCCACTGGCTGGCGACCTCACTCAGAGCAGCTGCTTCTGGCGCTGTGCCAAGGCCCTGCCCTGGGGCGCAGACATGTAGGGGAGCGGGGACCCACGTCAGGAGGCAGCAAGGTGCCAGAGAGAAAAGCCAGGCTGGGCAGGGAGGGCAGGAGACGGGGATGGCTGCCGTCTGAGGTGAGGCCGGGGCTCTCTGAGGTGACATTTAAATGGCGTCCCGAGTCAGGTGAGAAAGCAGGCGTCTGGGTGTGGGGGACAGTGGTCAGCACAGGAACGGGGCGCACAGCAGCCTGAAGAGGGAGTGGGGGCAGGGGAGGCGCAACGCAAAGTGCTGGGGTGTGAGCCTGGCAGGCGAGTAGCAGCCCCCCACTGTAGAAGAGGGAGCTCCTTCCGGCCGGTCCTGCCCTGCCCGCTGCCCCAGAGCCAGAGGGTGCCTACCCAGGAGTGAGGGCGCTTCCCCCTGCAGGCTCTGCGGTTACCCTCCCTTTTATGACGAGAACGACGCCAAACTCTTTGAGCAGATCTTGAAGGCCGAGTACGAGTTTGACGCTCCTTACTGGGACGACATCTCCGACTCTGGTACTGGGCCGTGCCTCCTCCCCAGGCCCTGCCTCTGCGGTGGTGTCTTCTCGCTGCGGCTTTGGCACCTCGCCCTGGGGCTTCCCTGAGTTCACAGACATTCACCCCTGCGGTCTCCAAGCAGTAGTCTGGAAGTGCCGCCCCCTTGCAGGCTGCCTGGAGCCTTGACCACACCTCCTGTGCCCCCCGTTAAGAAGCAAACCTGCCGTTACCCATCACTCGCGGGCCGGGTAGACTCTTGCCCGGGAGCAAGTTCTTAAGGGAGAGAGGAGACAGCACAGGGGGCCCGGGGGCTGAGACAGCAGACAGGCCAAGGCGGTGTGTGGCCGCATCTGGCCTCTTCCCTTCCTTCAGTGCTAGGCAGACCCGAGGGGGTGGGTTCCATCTTGCGGGTGACCCCAGGAGCTGCTCTGCTGCTTCTGACCTTGCTCCTGTCTCGGGCGTTCAGCCAAAGACTTCATCCGGCACTTGATGGAGAAGGACCCAGAGAAGAGGTTTACCTGCGAGCAGGCCTTGCAGCACCCATGGTGAGCGCCCCACGGGCCGTGGGCAGGGTCCTGGGGTCCTCACACCCGCCCTGCCTGCACAGACAGCCCAACCCTCCCCCTAGGATCGCAGGGGACACTGCTCTGGACAAGAACATCCACCAGTCAGTGAGCGAGCAGATCAAGAAGAACTTCGCCAAGAGCAAGTGGAAGGTGAGCGGCATCCCCGGCCCTGGCCCCAGGCCCCCCAAATCCAGGCCTGTTACACAGCAGCGAGCTCCAAGTGTGCTGGGGGCGGTGCTGACCAAAGAGCCTCCCTCCCTCACACTCATCCCGGCCCTGAGATGCCAGCTGTGCGCTGTGGGGCTTGGCCGCTCCCTCTGGGGAGGCCAGCGGGTTCTGGAAGACCACAGGCCTGACAGCTGAGCAGCAGTCACCAGGCAGAGCATGATCCGTGAGGGGTGGGCCAGAGCACGGCGGCAGAACAGAGAGCAGCGGCTGGGCCGGCTGCTGTGGCGGAGGGGGCGGGTGGGAGCGGAGGCCGCCGGGGCGGGCCCAGGGTTTGGACCGGGCACCCGGGTACACGGCGCTGTGGCTGAAAGGGAGACCCCAGGGGCAGACGCTGGCCTCAGGGGTGGTCTGCTGCGGAGCGTGAGTCTGAGGGGTGGGCGTGCTGACGAGACACACGCACACACACACGGAGCAAGTACTTCACTTCGCCCTGCCTCAGTCTCCTCCGACGATGGCGACCCTAACACCGTCACCTAACAGCACCCACACCAAAAAGCTTGGGGAGTTACAGAAATAGGGGGAACATTAATGAAGTCAAGAAATTCAGAACTGAAACGAATTACTCTAAAGTACCTACAACAGTGCCTGACACGCTGCGTAGCGTCTGCTGTTGTACCTCAACTGCGTGGCCACTGCAAACATAGCATGCGCCTGAAACCCTTTAACGGGGCCTTTGGGGGCTTCAGGGCTCAGTGGCCAGCACCTGAGTGAAGACCTGCGGGAGTCCTGCGCGTCGCCCGGGCCCTCTGGTGCCGTCCCTTCTGACCACCGCCCCTCCCCCCTTGCCCACAGCAAGCCTTCAACGCCACGGCCGTGGTGCGGCACATGAGGAGGCTGCAGCTGGGCACCAGCCAGGAGGGGCAGGGCCAGCCGGCCAGCCACGGGGAGCTGCTCACGCCGGCGGCCGGGGGTGAGCAGCAGCTCCCGCAGGGCGAGGGGGGCCGAGGGCTCCGGCCGAGCGGCGGCTCTGCTGACTCTGCCCTCTCCTTCCACGCAGGGCCAGGGGCCGGCTGCTGCTGTCGGGACTGCTGCGTGGAGCCGGGCCCGGAGCTGCCCCCGACACTGCCCCCCCAGCTCTAGGGCCTGGACCCCTCACGGGGGAGGAGGGGGCAGCCGCTGCCCCTCTCTCCGGGACGGGGTTACCCTGCCCACCCCGTCCCCCCCTCCCTACCACTCTCCACTGCGTTTTCCATACAAATGTTTCTATTTTATTGTTCTTTCTTGTAATAAAGGGAAAAGGATAAAACCATCGGAGCTGTCTCTGCAGGTGAGCCTGCCCCAGGCCTCGTGCCAACTGCCTGGCTCGAGGGGCCTGCCCCCGAGGGAGCTGCAGGGCGCCCCCTTCCAGCTCGAGGTGGGTGGGAGGGGGCGCCCAGCGGACGCCTCTGCAGTGTCGGCCTCAGCCCTCGGGCCCCTGGCACCTCCTCCTGCGCTTTGCCAGCGGCTCCTCCGCTCGATGGGGCTGGCGCAGGTCAGCACTGAAGAGCACCTGGGGCAGGGCGGGGTCTGTCAGGACACCCCACGGGCCGGCTGGGGGGGGGACCCCAGGACACTCACCGCTTGGGCCCAGCCAGCGTGAGGGCCCCACAGGTTCCGGAAAAAGTTTCCTACACCAGAAATGATGAGGTGAGACTGATTAGCCCCTGCTGCTCCCCACCCACGGGGTGGAGCCTCAGGGGAGGGGACCCCGAGGGTGAGGCATGTCCACCCCTAAGCCCCTAGCCAGCCTGCGTCCTCCCCCGCCCCCGTACCTAGCTCCTTGTTGGCCTGGGGGCTCGGCCCCTTGGCCCGGGTGCTGCTGGGGCGCCAGCGATAGTCACGTTGGGCGATCTGCCACACGTGAACGTCCACGGGCACGGCCTGCGGCTTGTCCAGGGCCATCAAGCAGATGCAGTCGGCCACCTTTGACAGAGCGAGCCCCTGGGAGCCAGCTGGGGCACGGGGCGAGGCCGGTAGCTGCCTCCAGCCCAGAACCAGCGCTGCCTCCTCCACTCGAGGCCACGCCTGCCCCCTCCAACAACACACACGTTAGGCACTTAAGAGAGCTGTGACGAGAGTGGTACTGAGTGAGCGCTGGCGCGGGCCAGGGTCTCCAGACTCTGGGAGGAGATGCCGGCAGACCGCTCTGCAGGGAAAACATTCAGGCCCGGAAGGCGGGCGACCTGGCCAGAGCGCCGGGAGGGGGAGGAGAGCAGCGCTAGCTGGGCTGGCGTTCTGGGCTCGTCCGGAAAGGCCCGAGACAGAAGTCCATTTTCAAATTCTAGACCAGAGTTAAGAACAAAACAAACGCCAAATTCCCAACCGTTCTAATGTTAGCGCTCCCTGTGGACATTAACTAAAGATCTGATGAGGACGTGGACGGAAAGAACACACTGGAAGTACTCACATCTTCCCATTTGTCTCCAAAGTCATCTGCTACTGCTTCTCGTGGTTCCTTCTGGGTAGCTCTGCATACCTACATTTCTGCATATACTGTGTGTGCACGTGTGTGTACAGATATATAGCTGGACAAATAGCCTTTCTAAAAATGTATGCAAAGGACAACATCCTTTACACCCGTTCTGTACTTTGCACATTTTTTTTAAAGACTTATTTCATTTACCTATGCACACAAGAGCTGGGGTGTGGGCCAGAGGTACGGGCTTGAGAGGACTCACTAGAGTCAGAGTGGGAGCAGAGCAGGCAGATCTACTGAAGTGCACTGCTGAGAGGAGCAGGTGAGAAAGAAGAGGTCTGCTTTGCCACAAGGGTCAGCTCCCTGGCCGGGCCTTGAACTCGTGCTGCAGTGGCTGGTGATAGCTTGCCAGTGCTGCGCCTTAATCCCTTGTGCCACCAGGGAGGGCCTATACTTAATAAAGCATCTGCTTGTTTCCTTTCTCCTTCCCGCTCTGCCTGACGACGAGCCTGTACCCATCTCCGGCCCGCTGGCTGTGTCTCCTACTCCGCTTGTCCGAGCGGGGGTTCTCCCTGCCGGGGGGCTCACCTTGGTGCCCACCCCCGGCAGGGAGCAGAGGGCTCGGTGGGCCTCCTCATAGGGAGCCTGGCACAGCTGCTGCAGCCAGGGCAGCCCGCCCCACTCCTCCAGGATGGTCCGGGCGCTGGCACTCACGTAGCGGGCGCGGTACCCCAGGCCCATCTTCCTGAGCTGCGCCTCTGCCTCTGGCCCTGCGGGGGGCAGGGAGGGGAATAATGGCCACTGGCCCTCAAATCCTGTCCTCAGGCCAGTGTGGGCCTCCTCCGCGCCACCCCCCCCCACAGGCTGGGAGCCCCCTCGACACGCGTGCGTGACGAAAGGCAGGTTCCTGGAGCAGGCCCTGAGAAGGACGCGCTGCTGGAGGAGCCCCCACCTGACACCTTCACCTTTCCCAAGGTGCTTCACACCCTGGCCTGAAATAACCAGCAGCCACCACGTGCCAGGCAACACACACTGCCGGGGCCTAAGGTCCGGCACCACCCGCTGCCCAGGGCCCGCGCCAGCAGCGCCGCGGCTCCCCTCTCCGGCGGGCTTAGATGTTAACCTGCTCAAGGAAGGCGAGGGGGCGCTGGTCTGAGCAAGGTCTTGCTCTCTGCCCATGACAGGACCGGCCTAGTGGCCGCTTGGTTCACCCCCGCAAGTCCTTCTCCAAGGAACTGTTATGTCCACTCTAGGGCGGAGAGATGCCTGGGGAGGGGAGTGCGGTTTTTGTTGCTGTTTTTTAAAAGATTTGTTTACTCACACACACAAGTACTGAGTACAGGCCAGATGTGTGTGGGTGGGGTGTGAGAGGATCCACAGGGACAGAGCGGGGAGCAGAACAGGGAGCCTGACTGAAACACACTGCCGAGGGGAGCAGCGGGCAGACAGGAGAGGTCTGCTGCGCCATGTGGGTCCCCTCCCTGGCCGGCAGCAGGGATCGGACTCGTGCTACAGTGGCTGCGGTTTGCTTCATAGTGTGTTGCTTAACCCACTGCGCCACCAGGGAGGCCCTGTTGTTGTTCTTTGAAGATTTTATTTATTTATGCGCACAAGAGCTAGGGCACAGGCCAGAGGTGGGGGGTGAGAAGATTCACCAGAAACAGAGCAGGGAGCAGAACAGGCAGATGGACTGAAGTACACTGCTGAGGGGAGCAGTGGGCGAGGCAGGAGAGGTCTGCTGCGCCCTGTGGTCCCCTCCCTGGCTGGGGATCGAACTCGCGCTGCGGTGGTGGGGGAAGCTCCACGGTGCGGGCTCAACCTGCTGCGCCACCAGGGAGGCCCAGGAGTTTGGGTTTTTTAGGGTCTCACGGCTACTAAGCCGGGAGTTGAGACCCAAGATTCATTCCTGCATCCCCAAAACACTCTCTTGTCTACAAGATGGCCGTTTCTTTGCCTTGCAGTGTCCAAGCACTCTCCCAAGCTTGGATCTCACCCCTGCCGACTGGCAAGCCTACCTCCCAGCACTGCTGTGAAGAGCATGCAGTGAAGGGTAAGTGTGAACGCAAGCTGGTTGGGTTCGCCAGTGAGAGAGCCTTTTTCTGGACTGCCACTGAAGTTTCTGCATGTCCCTGAATGCAAATCTGTGAAGGGCCTTTACTAACCCACCTGACAACTCTGGCAGGTAGGGGCCATTATTGTACCATTCCACAGATGAGGAAACTGCGGCAAGAGAGGCTAAATAATGTGTCTCCAGCTGGCAGTTCCAAAGCTGGGAGCAGACCAGGTCCTCCCCAGGAGCCTGCTCTCAAGCCCTTTCCTTGCATACGGAGGTTTGTCTGGTGAGGCACTGAACCCATGCGGCCGGATCCACAGCCCAGTGAAATGCCTACATTTTACGGGCAGACAGGGAGGGTGATCTGGGGCCAGCTGCACCAGAAAGGGTGGTTTTAGGCGAGGTCAGTGTTTGCAAAGGCAGGAAGCTTCGCTTCGGGAGATGGGACCTGGGCCCCACCACTCACCAGCCAGGGCCTGCAGGCTAGGGAAGGCGTGGTAGGTGACATCGTCGAGCTGGACGAGCCGAGGTCCTAAGGCCTGGCAGAGCCGCTCGATCATGCCAGTGATGCGGGCAATGTTGTTGTTGGAGGAGCAGATGAAGGAGAAGAGGCACTCGATGGGGTCCAGTCGCAGGAGCCGCACACCTGGGGTAGCAGAGGCACTTGGGGGACGGGGGTCAGGTCCCAGGACCAGACTCCGGGGGCCGGGGACGGAAGCGCAGGGTTGTTAGAGTGTGAAGGAGGCGCAGCGTGAAGAAGAGGTGAGGACGACCCCAGGACCGACCGAAGCCCGCTCGCTGAAGCACTGCTATGCCAGTGCCTGCGTCTGTCCTCCTCGGTCACTGCCACGCCCAAGAGCAAGGCCGAAGGGGAGGCTACGTGAGACAGAGCCAAAGTGAAGGATGAACCGCGGAGAAGGTCGTCTGCTAAGCCTGCTCCTCCAGTGCCAGAGCCCGGCCTAAAAAAGCCCCTGCAAAGAAGGGAAAGAGCACACAAAGGAAAAAAGGGGAAAGCTGATGCTGACAAGGATGGAAATAACTCTGCAGAAAATGGGGGAGGTCAAAACAGGCCAGGTCCAGAATGCTGATGGTGCTGGAGATGCCAAGGGAAGTGTGTACATTTTAGAAAATGGTACTGTTGGTGCCGGTACAGTTTGAAACACTATTTCTTATCAAGTTTTATATAAATGCAAAAAAAAAATTCAAGCAACACCCCACAGCTCACTCCTCTTAAAGGTACCTCCTAAGGCTTGGGTTGCCACCCCACTCCACAGATAAGAAGGCCCTGTATAAGCACCAGGAGGGTGGGGATGTTTTGTTCACTGTATCCCCAGTCACGTAGCAGAGGTTCTGCAAATATTTACAGAATGAGTGACATGCTCGCCCCAAGTTTCACAGCAGGGCTGGCTGGCTACTTGTTGTTACAGGTTTTGTCCTTGTTACTCCACTACCGAGCAGGGCAGAAACAACAGATAATAACAGCAGCTAACAGCACCCTGTGCAGGCCCTAGTGCCAGCCCCGTGCCTGCATTAGATCCTCTACTCCTCATAAAGGCCTATGAGGTCGATATTATCCCCACTTCACAGAGGGCAAAACCGGGTAACAACCCAAATGGCAAGAACCCCTGCCTCGGGCGAGGTCTTGTACGCACCTGGAAATTTCTGAGCCACCTTTTGAAAGTGGGGGTCCACGGAACCCCAGTGGCGGTACAGTTGGGCCACGCTGACATCCAGCTGGAAGTAGCGGCGCACGGCCTGCAGCTCGTCGGGCGTGGGCCTGCCGCCCACGCCCCGCGGCCCGCGGTACACCGTGCAGTGGAGCTGCTCCTCCGTCTGGGTCAGCGTCCACACCTGGCCGGCCAGCACGCCGCTCCAGTGCGCGGGGCTGCGCTCCCGCCACCTGCCGCGCAGCGCTGGGACTCAGCTTCCCCTCCCGCTGCCCCCGGCCCGCCCCGGCGCACACTCCGCCGGCCGCAGCCTGCCCCAGCGCTACGCCCGGGGCCTCACGAACCCGGCAGGCTCGTCGGCCCCCCGGGGCACGTGCCGGGCTCTGCCAGCGCCGAGGTCGCGCCCCTCACGCCCGACGTTCCCCGCGCCCCAGGCTCGCCGCGCCGCGGGCCAGGAGCCAGGGCCACTCACCGGAAGGACTGGCCAGAGGCCAGGACCAGGTCGAGGCGCAGCTCGGCGCGCGGGCAGGGGATGGAGGCCCACAGGCCGGGGGAGGCGGAGAGGGTGCGATGCCTCATGCCGCCCCGCGCGGCCACAGGAGCTTCCATGCCAGGCCCCGCCTCGCGACGGCCGGCCCACTCACAGCGCTCCCCGCGGAGACCACGCCCCCAGGGCCACGCCCAGGCCTCGCCCTCCAAGCGGCAGCCTTTTAGCGTTAAGGCCCGCCCAGTGTCATTTAATTCCGCCACTCCTGGAAGGCCCCGCCCCTTGCACAGCACCCAATCACCGCCCCTGCCCTTCTGCCCTCACGCTCCCCGTCTCGTTCCCGCCCCGCGCCCGCCTCGGGCGCGCAGCGCTGCTCCCCGGCGGCCGCGGCTTTGGGAAGCGCGCTCTTCCGGTCTCGCCGGGGGCGACCCGCGCTCTCGACGGAAGTCGGACCCTGGCCCGCTTATTGGATGCAGAGGCAGCCAATCCGCGGAGCCGCAGCAGGCGCCAATGGGAACCCGGCGGGCTGCGGGCGGGGCGGCCTCCCCCGGCGTCCGAGCGGTTGGCGGGGCCGCTCGCGTCGGCTGCTGCCTGCTGCCCGGGGCTCGTGTGCGCCCGGCGCCGGGCTCTGCCGCCCCAGTCCGCACGGCCCGGTCTCCTCGGAGCCCCGGACGGCCTCCCGCACCGTCCGCACGGCCTGTGGCCGCCCTCCTCCCGGGGCCCCTCTGCCCCGCGGACAGGCCCAGCGCGGCGCCCCCCGCCCCTCCGCCGGCTGTCTTGGCGCTCGCCCGCAGGCCGCCCCCAGCCTCGCCCGCGCTCCCCGCCCGGCCCGTAGGGGAGCTGCCAGGGCTTCCCGGTGGGCAGCGTGGGGCCTGCGGCCTTGCCGTCCAGCAGAGCCTCGGGGCGCCCGGGGGTCTGGGCCCGCGGCGCCGGGGACGGCAGCTGTGAGCCGAACCGCCGGCCAGGCCCCTCCAGAATTGCCCTCCGTGGTCCGGTCGAAGCGCCCCGGCACCCCGCGGGGCTGTCGGGAGGGCCAGCGGTGCCCAGTGGGCACCGAGCCCAACCGGAGCCGGGGTCAGGGCTGCCTCGAGCAGGAGCCAAGCATTCCAAAGAGGCTGTTTTCTAAGAATCAATATATTTTTTCCTTTGAAATAAATACAAACCAGTCTGAAAGGCGAGGGTTCTATGGGAAGAAGGAAAGTGGGGACAAGCCCCAGTCTTTTTAGTACCAAATGACTCTGGCGCGACCCGGAAACGCAGTTACAAATGAGAATAATTTAAATTCTCCGCTAATTACAGTATTTACAACAGCAGGGGAGGGGGTCACCTAGTGCCCCACTTCCGGGCTGGACAGACATCAATCCCACTGCTAGGCTGGGCCGATGCCCCTCACCTTCCAGGGCCTCAGGCCTCTAGGCAGTTAGGTTCTCCTGGCGCGGGCAGGCAGAGGTGGCGGGCGCCCTCTCACGCGGCGGCCTGACCCTGGCCCACCACCCTACACTGCGGGCGGTGAGGTCTCTGCAGTGCCAGCCCGGGGCCCTCTTCTGTGCAGAGCCTGGCCCCTGGAGTGTCCCGTACAGTCCAGCTGCACTCAGGGCGGGAGGGACCTCCCCCACCCAGCTTCCCCTGAGACTGGCCCCAAGACCAGGAATGAGTCAGTGCAGAGGCTGGTGCCACCCAGTGAGCGAGGGGAGGAGGGGCAGGGTGTGGGGGCCGTGCCCGCCAGGGTCAGTCGCTGTCGCTGGTCTCGCTGCTCTGCTCGCCCTGCACCTTGCTGCGGTGCTGCAGCGCCCTGTGGTAGGCGATCTGCACTGACTTGCGGATATTGGATTTGCGGCCCTCCAGCATCTTCTCCTTGTCGAGGTCTTGGTTCACCCCCAGCGGGACAAGCTTGGTCCTGGGCAGCCATTGCCTGGGGGACAAGGTGGAGACCAAAGGTGTCATCGCTGGGAGAACAAGCCTCCCTCGCGCCTTCTCACGGAGAAAGCCTCTCTGAGCGCCCACGCTGGGCCCGGCTCTGATGGGCACTGGGGCTAGAGACCCACAGACAACGTCTCTACCTCCTACCCCGTGCAGCGCTGTGAGGCTCCTCTAGCGAGGAGAGAGCCCCGACTTCAGTCAGGAGCGGGCTAGGAGGGAGGGGCCAACCTCGGAGCACTTCCAAGTGCGAAGAGAACTAACCTAACCTGAAACAGGTGCGCTGTCAGACAGCCTCTGCCGACAGTTAGCAAAGACACCTGCATACCCGGGCAGAAGGGGCCCATGGTCACCAAGGCAGCAAGCAGCTTGTGTAGCCGTCTGAGTGGGGCGGTAGTCACCCCGCACTGTCAGTCACTGATGGACCTTTGGTTTCTAGGTACAGGTGTTCGTCAGTCTCTCAGACTTGTCAGTCTCTCAGGAAGTACACAACCCTTTACCTCAGAGATCTAGATCCTGGCCCCGCCGAGTTGTGACAGCCCAATCAGTCGCTGGCGTCTCCTGGAGCCTACCCCATGCCCAGGGCTGAAGGTGCAGCCAAGTCAAAGCAAGTGTTGCCCTCCTCCCTCACCAGGTTCGCTTGTTGTCAAAGAAGAGGACGAGGTAGAGATGCTCTCGAGCTTCCTGGGTCATCTGCTCCCCAAGCTTCAGCACCTCCAGCGGTGGCACGGGGATGGGAACCCCGTGGTGGAACATGCCTTCCCGGGGCATCTTTGGGTCAATGATCTGAGGGTACAACAAGAGCTCGTTTGGGCCCGTCCCCGTTCCCCCACACTGTACCCGACCCACGGGTTTGGAGGCTAGATCTGCACGGGGACAGAGCAGAGCTGTCAGTGCGGCCCCTCGGCTCTTCCCTCCGTGAACTGTTTCGGAGGCCGAGGGGCAAAGGGAAGGAAAAGCGAGAGGTGGGAAACTGGCAGGGGCCTCGAGTGTCCATCTGCCGAAGAGCTTCAGCTCAGTGAGTGGAAGGAGGAGTCTGATAGCCGGAGCCTGCGCTCTGGGGTTGGGGGCAGGGTGAGGCGGGAGGAGACCTACCAGAGCTGGGTACGAGGGGTACCCGCGGCACTTGGCCCACACCAGGTCCAGAGCATCCAGGGGCGAGTCCTCATCCTCCGAGAGCCAGCCAGCTCCCCGGCCCAGACTCTTCCTCACCACTTCACAGGGACGGGAGAGAGAAGGCGGATCAGCAGCCAGGGGGCTGGCGAGGGCCTGACACTGGGCCCGCGGCATCCCTGGCCTCGGGCGGGGGTACTTACTGCTGTGGCCCACGCCGCGGCCAGTGCCCACGGAGTAGGCCTCGTTCTCAGTGCCTGAGGTATCTTCGCTGCTGTCTTCTGGGAACGTGCCCCGAGAAAAGGAGGGCTTGCCCCGGCCCTGTTTCGAGGGTGTTGTGCTGCGGACAATGGGAGTGCAACTCAACGAGGGGAAGAGTGGATGGCCCTTCTCCAAGTCCCAGCGTCCAAGGCTTTCTGGAAGACAGGCTACCGGGAACCTCCAGACCCAGAGCTCTCTTCCGACCGACACGGGCTGGTCTGCTGGTGGCAGGGGGAGCGCCTGCCGAAACTGGGGTCCTACGGGGGCACTCTTGCACTCACTTTTTAAAAACGTGACCGTGCTGCTCAGACAAACCGTGCGTGCAGGTCAGTGCTGGCCACCTGAGGCGCCAGCTCCCCCTCTGCGCCAAACCGCCAGCTGACCCTGGGTGGTCGCCTCCGTTCCGTTCTAGTGACAGTCTCCTTTTTTGTTTTCCAGAAGCTTGGGTTTAAGGCCTCTCAGTCTTGGCTGAAGTGGCCACCACCCGCCTTTCCAGGGGACGGCCGAGGGCGTCCCACGGCGGCCTGACGGGGGCGGTACCTGGTGCGGTCTGAGGCGGCGCTGCTGCTGCTGCTGCTGCTGGACTCGGAGTCTGAGCTGCTGCGGGGCAGGCTGCAGTCGTTGCGGTACACCAGGAAACTCTTCTTGACCGGCTGGTTTCCACCGCTGAAGCCGTTGGCTGCTAAGTCTTGGTGGGGGGAGGGGAGGAGGGAAGGAGATGGTCAGGGAGATACAGATCGGAGGTGGCGCGGGGTAAAGGGCTGCAGAGCTTAGCTCCCCCTTCTGTGCTGGAAAATCCCTCCGACCTCTGCCAGCAGAGCTAGCTCTGGGCAGTGTGCGCCACAGCCGTCCCGGCCCTGCCCCACCCCTCGCACTTCCCTTAGCAGTTACTGGCCTTAGGACACGAATGGCTTAAAGGGCAGGAGACCCCAAGGAGGGTGAGAAAAGAAAAGGTGAAGCGACACACGGGAAGGGGCCCTGGGAGGCGGTCTGGCTGGTCAGTGTCTCGGGGCTGTAGCTTCCCCGTCTAAGATGTGGGGTTAAAGGACACCTACGGGCCCCTCTGTTCTGACGTTTTATGGGCAAATGAGGGGGAAGGTGGGAGTTATGTTGGGAAGGATGGCGGCTTGGCTCACTCTCTTGGGGGGCTGGGTGACGGTGAGGCTCACCCATTGGGGGGTCTTCTGTGGATTTATCACTGTCGCTGTCTGAGCTCGAACTGGGCCGGGGGCTCCTACCCCGCTTGCGCTGACGCAGGGAGCCCATGATGGGAAGCTGAGGGGGCCCCACAGGACTGCCTCCGTGGCTGGGGGTCATCTGGCTCTCCCGGTTTTTGGGGGGCCGGCCCGGCCTCTTGGGCGGTCCAGCTGTCTTCGGGTTCTTTTTGGAGAACAGAACTGAGGTTCTCCTGCCCACCTCATGTGCGGGGGTTGAGGACATGTTGGGACCCAGGCCTGGAGCAGAGAAAGAGAGAAGGAGAGTTGGTGAGGGGCCTGCCGTGAGAGGGGAGATGCCCAGGTCATGCCTGGGCACGTGGACCACCACTCCACTAGAGTTGGGGCGGGTCTGTGAGGGCTGGCACTGGGAACATGGGCTCTGATACGAACAGCCAGAGAGGTAGCTAAGAGGCCCGTGACTGGAGGGAACGAGGGAGAAAGTGCAGCTAGCTGTGCAGGAAGACCTCTGCCTGGGGGTGGCAGGGGCTGAGTGTGTGCTGCGGAGCCAAAGCATGGCTCACTCCGGGTTCAGACCTTTGCTTGTCTCCTGGCTGCTGCTCTCCTCGGCGGCACTGTCTGTCTGCCCGTCCTTGTCACAGGCCGCTGGGTGGGGCGTCAGGCTGCCCCGGCTGGAGGGGCCGTGGCGTTCAGGCCCATCCCGTCCGGCTTCCCGCTGGTGGGCCAGCTTCCGCCGCAGCGCCGTCATCTCCTTCTTGATCATCTTCGCCCGACGTGAGCGGCCCACACTCTGCTTGCTGGCGTTCACCTCGTCCAGCCTCTCCAGCAACAGCTTGAGCTGCTCTTCCACAGGCAGGTGCTTCTGGTTCTCCAGCAGGACCAGCCGCTCCTCCTCTGCTGTGAGGGGTAGGGATGGGGTGAAAAGTTCAGACCTGGGACGGCCCTCCGGGCCTCTCGGCCCTGGGCAGACGGCAAGAGGCCCGTTCTTACCCCCCAGCGGACCAGCACGGGACAGTGCACGGGACCGGGTAGGGATGCCGGCACTGCTATTCAGTTACCGGCTGCCTTCTCGCAAAGCATCCTGGGGACAGCGCGCACTGCTCGGCCTAACTACTTCTTGTTTACTCTGCCTGCTCCCGGAGGGGACTTGTGGCAAGCTGTTCATCCCTGGTATTCAACAGGTGTGGGGGGTGGGGACACACACAACTTATCACCCACCATCTTCAGTGTGGTGTGAGGCCTCGTCTCCAGCCAGGCTGTGGGGGATATGCATGCCAGTCTCAAAGTCAATGCCCATTTTCTCTGCCTGGCGCCGGGCCTGGCGGAGCACAGCGCCACCCTGCTCACGGAGCCGCACCGCTGCCCGGTAGAAGATGGTGTCCTTGGCGTTGTACTTGAGGCAGTTGCTGACGATGAGGTTGAAGTCCTCTTCAAAATCATCAAAGTTCAGGTAGCGGTAAGCCTCCAGGTTCTGCTTCATGGTGAAAAAGTCCATGGGCTTTTTGATGTGGTCTAGGTAGTCAGGTACCTGGGAGAGCAGGGCGGGGATGGCTACGTGGAGACATGCTCCTCGTTACCCCTGAACCCCTGCTCCTAACAAACCCCCTGAACGCATCCAGGACCCTCCTCCCGCCAGTCAGAGACAGGCACGTAGCGCAGGGGAGAGGAGGGCTGGGTTCTAGTCTTGACTCCACCAGTCACAAGCTGTGTGTCTTTGGCGAGTCTCTTGACCTCTCTGGGCTTCCTGTTCTTTTCCTGGGAAGCGGTGATGAAATTACAGCTAGCTCCACCTCCTGGCACCAGGTGAGGCCTCAGTAAGAGCACGGTTAGGCTAGGGGACCCTCTGGAGACGAGGCTACCTTGCACTCCTACGCTCTTTTTACTTATCGTTAAGCTTTGGAAGGAGGCTGCAGCTTCAGGCCTCTCATTTTATACCTTTCGGAGAGAGGGGTCTGCCAGTCAGGACCTAGGGCTTCAGAGCTGGTTCTTTTAGGTGCTGAGCCTTCTAAAGTCTCCGTTCTAGGGTTCAGCACCCCGAAAGTGTCTTCCTGCCCTGGGGTTATTCACTTGGCAGACTCAGTCCCTGCCTCTGGGGAAGGAGTGCAGATTGCCTCCCATTCTGGGCCCTTCGGGCGTAACAGGGACAAGACAGAGTCCAGGTGATGCATGCGACTCCGGTTCTTCCTGGAGTCCCAGAGCCACCAGCCCCTCTTCAGGTCCCTCCTAGTCCCTGGCCCAGCCCTGCAGCAGGGGTCCGACTGGGAGGAACAGAAAGAAGGTGGAGTGAGGGGAAGGGGTTCTTACTTCGTCCAATTCGGTTACCTCAGACAGAGGGACCGGCTCGCTGAAGATGTTGCCTGTGTCCTTCTCTTGGAGCTGCTCCAAGGTTTTGCGAAGGAGGATGAGGAAAGGGGTCAGCTGCATCTCCATGGCGATCTGCTGGACCTTGATCTGACACACACAATGGCCCGGTCAGCCAGGCCAGGCCAGGCCCTTAGCAGAGAGGTTTGCGGCCACGGTCCAGGTGGCTGGGACATTTTCCTCCACCCAGTGGCTGGGTACACTCACTCCCCCACCCACTGAAACTTTCCAGACTACTCAGGCCTGTCCCTTCCTTGAGTCCTGGCACAGCTCCCCTTATCCCGTAACTTGGGGGGTTCTGCTCGCTCCCCAGTGGAGTGGCTCTGAGAGCACAGCGAGGGCCAGGAGCCCTGAGCTCTTCCTGCGCAGGTGGTGTCCTGAGAGCGCTGGGGCACTCACCGTCTCCCGCTTGAGCTTCTCCCGCTTGCGGATCAGCTCCACGAGCAGCCGCGCTCGCTCGAGGTCATGTCGGAGCCGCTGCCAGGACTTGAGTTGTTCCTTGAGCGCCCAGTTCTTATCCTCAGACTCTCTCTGCAGAGGCAAAGGGGACCAGGAGATGAGGAGGGCGCCAGCGGGGAAGGCGCACACTTCAGGGGCTTGCTAGGAACAGGGGCTCGCGGTCACGGTCTGTCGGCAGGCTTGCCAGCTCGGGCGGGAGCACCTCAGCCCGTGTCCCCAAGGCCCGGCCAGCACTGCTCTGTGTACGTGCTGTGCAGGAGCGGCGGACACAGACCACACGCCGTCCTATCGAGCTGCTCGTCTGCGAGGACTTCCCCTGAGCCTGGACGGGGCGCCTCACAGGAGCAAAGGGCCTAGACCCTCAGGCACAGGACGCTGAGGCCACACAGTGCACTCCTCATCCCCGGACCCTAGTCCCCAGGACCCACAGGGCATCTGACACGGTACCCCGACTTGGTCACAGTTCCTCTGAGACTGCAGGTGTGTCTGGAGGCGACGCAGCAGCGGAACCCCGTTCCGAGACTGCCGCTTCAGGGTCCAGTAGCTGTGCAGCCTCTGCATGAACTGGCTCTTCCGCTGGATGGTCAGGCGGTTGGTGATCTTGCTGAGCCTGGGAAGCGGGTGACGAGAGAAGCCTGTTGGCTCCTGACTTGCCGAGAGCAGAGGACTCTGAGCAGGGAAAGCGCCGGGACGGGACGGAAGGGGACTAAGCCTCTGTCAAAGAGGCCTCCGGCAGCGAGAGCCCGGCCCTAACCAGCCAGATCCCAAGCTGCTCGCTGGGCGGCTGGGGGCTGGGCTGCTCCTGCTTTCCTCCCGTGGCGCAGAGCACCCTGACCCTGGGTGACCCCAGAGACCTAGCCTTGGAAGGTTTAAGAAAAAGGACAGTGCGTGGCGGTCACGTCACGTGAGCGTGGTGAGTCAAGTACGTCAGTTCCCAGAGGACGACACAGACGACCACAGCCCTCTCTCGGGACGACCCGCGTCACAACCTCTCGAGCCTCTCCTTCCCCCTTAACTCAGTCCCCCTTCAGGAGACGCCATCCGCCCCTGCAGAGAGCGCCGGTCTGGCCTCTTTCTTCTCAAACAGCTGCAAGTCTGTCAGACAAGGGCTGAAGTTTCTGGTTTCCAGTCTAAAAGGAGGTGACTGCTACAGCGAGCCCCTTTTACGAGTTCTTTTTTGGTATTTTTTAAAGCTCTTCTGGAGCCCCTGATGGGAAAAGAGAACGCAGTCCCGTTACTGCGCTCAGGGGCTGCAAGTCTCCAAGGTTTCTTCCCTGTCACCCGCCAGCCTGCCCCCTCCACCTACCTGTGTGGCGGGATGCAGGGCACCGACACCACAGGCGCCGCCGCCCGCTTCTCTGCCAGGATCTTCCGTGCCTTCTTCATCTTGATCCGGGACTTGGCCTTGGCCTTTTTCACCTTCTCTGAGCTCCAGCTCTTTCCCTCATCCTCCTCCTCGTCCTCCTCCTCCTCCCCCTCGCTGTGGGACAAGGCAGGCAGGCGGCGCGCCGACCCCGGGGGCGTGTGGATGTCGCAGTAGGCGGTCTTGCGCACGCTGAAGGAGGTGCCGTTGGCGCCCGTCTCCCGCACAGGCTCCATCTTCATGTAGAGCCCGGCCTGCTGGGCGCACGTCACGTGGAAGGCCGTGTAGCAGTTGGCCTTGTGGCACTGGATGCAGGCGCCGGAGCCCCGCTGCTTGCAGATGTAGCAGGTCAGCTTCCAGCGTGCGGGCGGGATGTGCTCGATGCTGTCGATGGGCTCCAGGAAGACCGTGTTGGCGAAGCAGACCTCGGGGATCCACAGGGCACACACCACGTGGGCCCAGCGCCCGTCATCCGTCTGCTTGAAGGCACCGCCCTTGTTGGGGCACAGAGCGCAGTCCACGGCCCGGGAGGGCGACTGCAGGCAGCGGCGGCACAGCCACTGGCCCTCGGGGATGTAGGGCACGCCGTAGCACTCCTGGTGCACGGCCAGGTTGCACATGTCGCAGAAGAGGATGACGTTGCTGTTCTGGCACTCGCCGTCGTTGCAGATGCAGCACACGGCGTCCTCGTCCACGAGCGCGTTGGGGTCCCCCTTGTTGTGGCTCTCGAAGTAGGACTCCTTCTCCAGCCGGTCCATCAGGTACTCGAAGATCTCCTGCGGGATGGGGCTCACCCCCTCGGTCTTCCGGCGCTCGTTCATGATGTCCAGCCAGATGTAGTCCTCCTCGTCCATGTCGTACTCCACTTCCTCATCCAGCTCTTCCGCGGACTTCTCGATGTACCTGCAGGCCACAGACAGCTCAGCACCGCAGGCCCGGCTCCCGGCCCTCAGGGACAGCGGGCTGCCCAGCACAGAAGTGCAGGCCTGTACTTGCACCTCATGTCCCCACCGTAGTCCCAGGAAGGTCACAGGAAGCAAAGCCCCCAGGTGTTGCCTTCCCACCAGATGTAAATCGTTCTAGCAGCAGCTGAGAGGCCCTCAGTCTAGGCACTCTGTTCTCTGAATAGCCTCAGGGACAACAGAGACTTACTGAGCATTTACTAGGAGTCAGGCTTTGCGCCAAGTCACTACATGTCTTACTGTAGCCACACAGTCAATGTTTGTTTTTGTTTTTGTTTTAAAAAAGATTTATTTATGCGAAGAACTGGGGTGTAGGCCAGAGGTGTGGGGTGAAAGGACTCAGTGGGGAGCAGAACAGGCGGATCTAATGAAGTACACTGCTGAGGGGAGCAGCGGGTGAGGCAGGAGAGGTCTGCTGCGCCATGAGGGTCAGCTCCCTGGCTGGGGCTCGAACTCAGGCCTTGGCAACGATAGTACTGAGACTCAACCCCTAAGCAACCAGGAAGCCTAGCTCAATGTTTTGGTGGTTTTTTAAAAAAATTATTTATGCATGTAAGAACTGGGGTACAGACCAGAGGTGCGGGGTGGTGGTGGTGAGAGGATTCACCAGAGACAGAGTAGGGAGTAAAAAATGCAGATCGACTGAAACACGCTGCTGAGGGGTGCAGTGGGGAGACAGGACAGGTCTGCTGTGCCATGTGGGTCACCTCCCAGGAGGCTGCAGATCCGAACTCGCAGTGGCTGCGGATGCTCCACAGTGCTGCGACTTAACCCCTTGCACCACCAGGGAGGCCCCCAGCTCAATGCTTATAATTGCTCTCATTTTACAGATGAGGAAACTGAAGCTCTGAGAAGTTAATTAACTGCCCGAAACAGACAGGTCGTATGACTACAAAGCAGGCAAAACCCTACCCTACAGCTCTCGCCAGACCAGCAAGACGGGGCTGAATGCTGTTCCGGTGCCTGGGGCACAGGCGCAGCCCCAGGGCCCTCGCCAGGCTCTAGGTGGCCTGGACTCTAACGCTGCAAAGGGAGCTGCGGGGAGAGGCCGCTGTGCTGGACCCACAGCCTGTGCTGCACCGTGTGTGCCTCAGACATCCCGCCCTCCTCCTGACAGGGCGAGGACCCCCACAACCGGAGACAACACTGCCCGCGAAAGCGGATGCCACGGAGCAGCCCCAGTTTGCGTCTGCCCTCTTCTCCTGAGGACAGGGGCTCCGAGTGCCACAGGCCCGGCCAGCACGGCCTGCAGCGCGACATGACAAGCTGACCCTCCCGGCCCTGCTCTCTGACGGGTGAAGCGGTCCCGCGGCTGTGTGAGCCTGCGGCGAGTCGCGCGTGCCAGCCCATCCTGCCGCGCTGCGTCCGGCTCTGTGCTAACCCCACGCAGGACGGCGTCCGACTCCCCACTGGAACCAGGTGCGCAGCGCTGTCCAGCTGACAGCGCTCTGGGAGCGGAGTGGGGAGAGGCTGAAACGCTGTCTGTAGGGAGCCACTTCTTCCTCAGCACTTCTGCTTCCCCTCGATATGTCCTAACCCTAAAACGGGTGTGGCCCAGGGCTGCTGTGACCTTTCGGTCCCTCCCAGGCCTCGGCAGTAGCTCGGGACTCTTTCTCACAGGTGGTCCTCAAACACATCCCACGGTGAGCCCAGCTTACAGGCTGCAGCAGGTTAAGGCAGGTGCCTGTCACGCTTGGCTCCTTGCACGACCGTCGATGGCCATCCTCGCCCCACTCAAGGAAGTGTATCAGAGGTGAGCGAGAGGGCAGGATTTTCAGGCTATGGCCTCCGACATGCTAACTTACATAAAAAGCAAAGCACTTCCAAAACCTGAACAGTAGCAGCAAACCCCACGCAGCACGTGTCCCAGCTGACTACCGCGCACCCGAGGAGGATCTGGAGAACAGAGCTGACTCCGTGAGCAGAGAGCGGAAGACAAGGAGAGGACCGAGCTGGGCGGGGCCGCCCAGCAGAGCAGAGTGCCGGTCGCTGAGGGTGGGTATGGTCCCCGGCGCCCGGGAAGGGAAGGACCAAGGAAAGCTGGGAGGTGGCGGCTGGACAGGTGAGAATGGAGGAGAGGAAAAGGGGCCAGGCCGCGGAAGGGGCTGTGCCCCTGTGGCTCTGCTCAGAAAGAACCGTATTTTATCTACTGTCACGCAGACTGCGCTTTTGGTAAAAGTCCCTTTTATGTAAGAACCTTCAGAACAAGCCCTTTCTGATGAGCTGACACCTAAGGCTGCTCTTCACCAACGTCCCACCACATCCCACGAACACACCTTTGCCTCGACGCCGACACTGTCAGCTTTGTACTTGGCTTTTGTTCTTGACACCCACCGCTGTCCACCGCCCTTCCCCCTCCGCTGGCCTCGCACCATTCTTCAGCTCAGGTTCCTGGATGTAACCTCAGCGCCCGCCTCTACACCCTTACATCTCCCCTCACGTCAGGGAGCGTAACCTTACCCTTACGCCTGGAACTCTCTGAGCAGCCCCTGTGACTAGCTCTGGGGAGGAGGCGGGATACCCAGACACAAATGAAGTCAGTGAGTCACCGCCGGAGCGTGCAGGGGACACTGCAGGCCACTGCCGAGCACAGGAGGCAGCTGCGCCGCCACAGGGGCACCTCTGCGCGCGGCTCTCAGGCACTCCCGGAGGCGGTGGCCCCAGGCTCCCTGCTTCGGCGGCAGGACATTACACCTGCTCTGAGCGGGGCCTCTGGCTCGCGCCTGCCCCAAGGCAGGCCGTGAAGAAGCTGAGAGTCCGAAACGGGATCCTTCGGTACCGTGGAAACAGCGCAGCTCTGAGGTCGAGGGCCCCAGGTGCGAGTCCAGCTCAGCTACCTACAGGCACGCGGCCCTCAGTAAGTCTGGCCCGCTCTCGGGTTCCGCCTGTGTGATGAGAACACGGCCTGCCCGAGCTGGACCGACTCGCCTGGGCCGCATTCCACAGCGCCAGCGCACTCTCACCACCACGGGCTGGGGTAGCTGGGGTAGTGTGCGTCCCCCTGCCAGGCGAGACTGCGTGCCTCCACTGTCCTCCACCCCGCCGCTTTCCTGCCTGCCACCACCTGTCACTCCCCAGTCCCGGCCTGCCCACCCTTCCAGAACCCGAAGGAGGAGGCGGCCTTACGGAGGCGGCCTTACCGGTAGTAGGAAGTCGGCCGGGGCGGGGCGTCAGGGGTGTCCTGCTCCAGCTCTCTGTACACCACCTCCGGGAGCTTGGGGGTGGCGCTGGCAGAAGCGCTGTGGTGGTGGTGGTTGGAGTCCTTCCGCTTCTCCTTGTTCTTATGCTTGCCGGACTTGGGCGTAGCGGCCGGCGTCTCGGTGTTCTCCTTGTTGCTGCCGTTTTCGGGGGCTTCCTCGGGGACCTCCTCGTCCTCCGACACCACATCCAGGTTGTCGAAGATGCTGATGCGGTGGACTCGGCCGTGCAGGTCCACCTCCACCATGCGCTGGGCCTGGGCGTAGCTCATCACCTCACGGCCTGGTGACTGGGACACCTCCGAGGGGCTGGGCGACTGCTTGTTGGCGGGGCGTGACTGCCGCCCCTTCTTCTTGTGCTTGCGGAGAGGTGTCTGCTGCGGGGGCGGCGGGTTGTCGTGGTCATAGTGGTACAGGTGGTACTCGATGCCGCTGTAACTCTTGTAGACCTTGCGACAGGTCTCCACAGGGCACTCATACGGTGGCTTAGTTGCCCGCAAGTTGTGGCAGAAAGTCTTCACGTCAAAGTCCACCCCCATGCTGTCACATCTAGAATGCACAGATCCGTGAGCAGAGCTCGGGGTGACCCGCCCCACTCCTCCAATGCCCGTCATCCCGCCCCCCTCTTGGCTCTCTAATCTCACAGAACGCGGCCAGAATGATCTTTCTACCAAGCAGCAGCAATCAGCTCAGTCACTTCATTCAAAGCCTCCTCATGCCCCCACTTTCTTCAGAATAACCAGTTCCCTCCACTGACATTCAAGGCCCTTCCTTTAATGGCTGGCCCTAGTCTTCCTTCCCCCACTCTTCTTTTTGCCAGTTACAGCTATGCTTCTGACTACCCGCGGCACTTGCCACTCCCTGACTGTTACAACCTCTTATGCCTGCACAGTGATCTCTATTTGGAAAACTTTGCATCTTCTCTGGTCAGTGAGCTCCTACTCATTCTTCAAAACCCTGCTCAAATATCACTTCTTCTGTTACAACTTATCTGTCTCTCCCATGGAGAGGAGATGTGCTCCACTTTCACCTCTACCAGGGTACTTATCACACTGGAAGTTCCTTGTCTTTTCTCACGAGCTGGCTGCTGTCTAGTGCAGACACCAGCGCCTACCCACCTCTATACCCCCAGTACTTTGGGTGCATGTGACGCTCGGTTTTGAGCAAAAGAATGAATAACATATTGGATGTGTGGCTGAATATGGGAGATTGGGACTTGGAAGAGGTGAATGAAGGCTAGTATGAGCCCATGCAGTAGCCAATGATTCAGTCCTGAACTTCAGCAGAAATCACTGGATAGTAGAATTACTTTATTTCTACTGCACCCTGGTACTTGCCCTGGGAGTAAGATGGGGCATTGGACTCAAGTGACAAGTGATGTCACTACTGTAATGTGTTCTACAGGGAGCTTTTCATTCATTCACTCATGCAACATCAAGTGAGCCGCCTGCCCTAAGGGTACAGAAACTACAGGCGAGCCAAGCTCCATGCTGGTTCTCAGGGCCCTCCCTCCTTCACCCAGTTCTTGGGTGAGTGAAGACAGCAGATGGCACCAGCCCCCAGGAAGCCCAGCGTGAGCTGAGCCCACCCCAGTTTCCCCAGCCCTCCTTTAACAATTCAGCCAGGGGCTTGCACCATTCCAGGAAAAGTCGACCTGAGATCTCTGACAGTGACCCCTCTTGAGCTCCCTCCCCAGAGACTTAACCAAGCAGGGGGGCTCTGTCAAAGCTCCTGGCTTCCACTTAGGCGGAACAACTCCTTGATCTCCAACTCGACTGAACTTACTACCTGCCACTGAGTCTTTAAACACAATCCAACCGGAGGCATAAACAAACTCCTTCTTCAGGGCTGGGTCCCCAGTGCATGGCTGTGGCCCTGCCACCCGGGCTCCCAAAGCAGTACAGCGCCTCCGCAGATGTCCCGCGGGAACCAGGCGGCAGCGGCCCCAGGGAAGGAGCCGAGAACTTAGACCTGCAAGCCCCAGGCACTGGGCGGACACATCTGCCTCCGACCAGAAGGGACAGGAGGAAGTAGGGGGCGGAGGCCGAGGGACCAGGCTGAGTGCTGGCGGTGCCCACAGCCCTGTCCCGGATGCGGCGACGTTTCCCCTTAGCCGAAGTGTAACAAGCGAGGCTTCCCTCCCGCCATTGGCCCCGCGGCTCCGGAGGATACACTGTAGCCCCAGGATGCCCGCCGGGAGGGAATGCACTGTCAGTTTTCCCCGCCCGAGCCGCCCGAGGGGCACCCGTGCGCGCCCCCGCCCGAGCAGCCTTCCCCTCCCCGCCGGCGACTCCCGCCCGGGTCCCGGCCCGCACTCACCGGCCACCTCGAGTCCGGGCTCATCGCCGGTGGCGCCCGCCGGGGCTCCGACCCCACTTGGGGAGGTCGGCGGGGAAAGACGGGCCGGGAAGGGGGAGCCCCAACTCCGGAGACAGCAGCCCTCGCCACCCCGGCCCCCCGCCGCCCCACGCTCTGGCCCCGGCTCCCCGGGATTCCCGCGCTGACTCCAGCCGCTCCCGGTCTCGCCGGCGCCCCAGCGCCTCAACTCCGCCGGCCGCCGCCCGTCTCGAGAGCCCGCAGGTGGCCCGGCCTCGGGACGCGGCGCCGCCGAGACAATGGAGGCTCCGGGGGCAGCGCAGGGGCCGCGGCGGCGGAGGCGGTGGCGGCAAAGGCACTGGCAGCGGCGGCGGCGGCGGCGGCGGCGACGGCGGCTGCGCAGGGTAAACGCGACGGCGCGGCGCTCTCGGGCCGCACTTTCGCCACGGGCCCCCGCTCGCTCGCGGAGGCTCGAGGGGCCCTCGGCCGGGACCCCGCGGGGCCCCAGGCGCCCACAGCGCTTCGCTAGCTTCCCCATCTTCGGGCTGAGTTTCGGGGGCCCGAAGCCGCGTCCCTCGGGGCCCGGGGTCCTCGGCCGTTTGTGGCGAATCTGCGGCCGCGGATGGGCCGCGCGGGGCCGGGCGGGAGGAGCCCGCCCTTCTCCCTTCCCCCTCTGCCTCCTCCCTCCCCACTCCCTTCCTCCTGCGGGCGCCGGGCTGCGGTAGGGACCTGGCCTGGTCTCCCAGGAAGGCGGCGAGGCGGGGCGGGGCCGCGGGGCGGGGCTGGGGGCCGGGCCGCGAGCTGGGCGGGAGGGTGGCGGGACAGACGGGAGCCCGGGGGCCGCGGAGTTGTGGGAAGGGGCGGGTGGGGCGGGGCAGTAGTCCTCCGGGGCGG